>JAVQKG010014319.1:0-22342 GCA_036025885.1 Hypseleotris bucephala
GTACTCTAACGCGTTACCTTTATGAGAAAGTAACGTAGTAACGTAACGGATTACTTTTTTAGAGCAGTAACGATGCAACTAACGCGTTACTTTCAAAAGTAACGCTCCCCAACACTGAAGAGGAACGTTTAATATGACTGAGCCAAATATTCTATTATTATTCTTTAGGCCTGCTTCACATGGTTCAGCATGTAAAATTTACTGTTGTAAGTAAAAAGTTATGCTCAAGTTTAATCTTTTTTATTAACTTACAGTATATGTGACCCACCTGCACTCTTGTATGTAGCGGACTGCTTTGGTGAACTCATGGTTCTTAAGGCACTCCAGTATGGCCTGTACAGCAGCTTCCGACGTGGGGAAGTTTGGCACCACCATGGCTGCCACCTGGCTGGCATGTGCGTGAGTATGGGCCAAGAGGTTGTGCTCCAGGTCACTGGCCACAGCCGCCTCAGCCGCCTGCAGGCAGCTCCTCAAGTCTGTGAGCTCCCGGGACATGTTCAGCAGCTACACAGGGAGCAGCACAGAGTAAGCTTTATGTTAAACACAAACTGTTAAAAAAAAGAGTGCCATTTTTCATCTGGACTCACCTCTGGCACAGAGCTGATGGCATGGACTTGACCGATGAGTGCGCAGTAAGACTGAAACAGCAAAAGGAGCTGGAAATGCAGCTTGTAGAGCCTCTGACAGAGCTCCAGTTGCTAGAAGAATGAGAAACAGGCTTAGTTTATTTGAAGCAAATGCAGACAGACAATACTACAGACTCATTTAATTTTTACACTATGTAAAAAAGTATATCAAAACAAGGTTCAAACTTGTTTTAATTAAGTAGTATTAAGAGCTGTAAAGCTACTGAAGAGAAAAGACTTACTGCAAGAGACTCCATTTGCTAGAGCGTGTTAGGACGTCAGAGTGAAGTGAGAGGAAGAGACAAGCGTCAATCAAACACATGCAGAGCACAGGATAAGTTCAGCACAGTCAATCGGAGAATTAGTGTGGACCCAGTCATTTGTTATTCAATCTGAAATTACTCATTGGAACATGTGGAAATGCTTTCCAAAAGCACACAGAGATAAAGCACTCTCACAAAGACATGCAAAACATCAAAATCAGTGATTCATTTAAAGAAGCTGACTCAAATGAATCGGAAAACAGAAGCAGTATTTTTAGAGTTTGAAATTAAAGGAATATTCTGTAGTTCTGTCTAATAATGGTAGCTATGTTATGTGCTAAGACACCTGCCTTCTACGCACACACCAGCATTAACAAAGAGAGCAATTAAACTTTCAGGAGCACAGAGCAGTGATACTAGTGCAGTCTACCCACTAGTAAGTCATAATTTAGTAATCCAGAATATTCCTTTTAAGGTAATCATTTTCGGAGGTTTGTGCTTGTACCTTCTCCTCTGAGTCTCCGGGCTGACAGGTGACCACACTGTCCCCGGGACACCTGGGAAATGTGTCCTTACAGTTCCTCAGCCACTGGAAAAGGGTTTACAATTATAAATGTTTTCACACAACATGATTTTGAAGATGACAAACTAAAAGTAGCTTTACCGATACGGCAGAATCTTCCTTGGTGTTGTATGTATCCAAGTACTCCTGTAACTCCAGTGCACTGAACTTTATCTTCTCAAGTAGACCGTAAGACATTATCTGAAGAGGAAAATGGTATTCTAGCACATCTTAGACTGAAAAAAAAAGTTATTTTGTAGTTGTGTGAGTGTAGCTCTACTTACAGTGTCAGCATCAATGTAGATGGTGGGACAATCAGAGCAGGTGGTGAGCATCTGCGAGGAGCGGAGGAACTTTGAGCCGATCCCTCTCAAACCTTCACCGAGATATGTGGCCACATCAGTCGTCAGAGTGCAAAACTTACCCTGAATATTCTGTACACATAAGAGATATCATATTACTTGTTAAACACCTATTTGAAATTAGTTTTAAAAAACAAGTACTGGGATGCACATCTTAAATGTAGTTATACATTTTGCTGTCTTTTCAGTGTCTAACCTTGAAGAGAGATGAAAAGACTTGGAAAGTGTAGACTGCAGACGACCCGTCCGAGTCAGTCACGAGCTGGTTTATGTGACAGCGCCAGGCCTCCTCTGCGTCGTCACACACTGTGGGCTGAAACGCCGCCAGGATCGCCGAGAAGAACGGAGAGGGTGGAGGAGGGAACCCCAGGTCTTCAAGGTCATCCACATCATCCCGTAAACTACAAAGAAATGAATTCAGAAAAAAGAATTAGCAAGGTATCACTTCATTATTATTTGTTATCACTCAAAGAGAAACCTAAACTTTGAAAGTACTGTATATACTGTATGTCACAATAAATCCTTGCCATTTCCACTTGGCAAAAACTATGTTGGAAGAGAAAATGGCCTTCTCCAAACTGTTTCTCAGTTGGAGGCATGTCTATATTTACTAGTCAGAGAAATGTAAGGATATTTGACTTTTGCGTGAAATGTATGGAAAATGTTTATGCTAGAGAGAAATTACAGTAAATTAATTAGAACTTGCATAGACATAGTGATTTATAGGTATCTAAGAAGCATTCTGTAATTTAATCAAATAGTTTACATCAAAATCAAGTTTTCTAGTTTTACCTGGGCAGACAGTTTGGGTCTAGAAAGTCCAGTGGTGGTTGGCAGTAGTCCCTGTTGAAGCGATGGTCCAGACGGGTCAGTGAGTCCTGGGCCTGTCCCGGTAAGTCCAGGGTGAAGCTCTCCCCACAGTCGGAGCCCGGGGGCAGATCATTGGCGCTGAGAGACAGGTCATCGTCTTGGGCCTGAGTGTCTTCATCCTCAACACAACCCCTCCCCTAAAAACAGACAGAGGTAAGTGTGATCAAGCAGATCAATGAACTGGACTGATTGAAAAGCGGGTTCCTTCTAAGTCACTGTGTTGGTTACTTGAGTACGGATCTGTTTTTCCAGTGTAGCTGAGCCAATCACCAAAACATGGATTCTGCTTTAAATCTATGAATGATGGTGTTAACAATTCAGTGATTTTTTGGTTGCTTTTTACTTCACAACATGGTAATAATTTGGTACTAAACAAGTAATAAACTAGAAATTATATAGTAGATACATAGCTTACATATGTAATTTCTTTTTAGTTGCCTTTTGCAATTTCAATCAATGTACCATAGTTGTTCTTTTGTTTTGATATTTGTGGAACACCAGAAACACATGTAAATCAGGTATTCCACTTGAGTGCAGTCATTCTGCCCATGTCACTTACATGTAGTACACTGTGGATGTCATGTAGCCCGCCCTGTCCTGGCGTGGTGGCGTTGAGGGACTGTGGGTCAGCTGATGTGTCATAGGAAGTGGATAAAGAGTCAGTGTGGTTGGTCTCTTCAGATGGAGAAGGATTGGTCTGTAAAGAAAATAAATGAGCATCACCTTTAAGTTTCATCTGTTATTTATTGTTGAACTGACTCAACAGGACAGCTTTACTTTTTAGCATCTTTTCTAAATTAAAAGCAGAAGTGACCAATTTATCTTTAAAATAAAGACTTCAACTAATCGATGTCAAAGTTGTATTGATCTAGCACTTTAGAGCACTCACGAGCTGAGAGTGGGAGAGGCTCTGGCTGGTGGAAGACTCCTCTTCCTCCGATGATTCGTCTGAGTCATGGGGGTCCTCGTGGCCTAAACTGGGGGTGCTGCCCGAATGCTGGCTCTCCTCCAAAAAGTCTCCGAGCTCAGTACTGTCCAGTGACCTCCGACGTACACCCCAGTTAAAGTTATCCACATTTTCACCCTGCACACAAGACACAAACATACACAATAACAGACAATGAACAAGGACCATTTCAAAATAGTCTATGTTCTTCTTTGAATGAAAAATGGTTGCTAAGTGTCTACTGACAAGCACAAGATGCACAAATGTTATTGAAGTAGGGCTGGGTGATATGACCAAAAATGCATATCCTGTTACATGGAAATTATGACAGAATACAAAAAGTAGTTCTTAAGCAGCAATATAGATGTGACAATCTTCAAGTGGAAGTTGTATTTAATCTCTACATCTTTTATTCACTGGTACTACAGTATTATAGTAAAGTATATCGCCCAGCCCTAGATGAAGGCATGAAAATATGCTAGAAAAAGGCTATTTATACTTAATATGGAAATGTACAAGTATATACCCCAAAAAATATGTCTCTCATTTGTGACAAAAATATTGTCAGAAATGTAGTTCTGCAACCAAGCCATGAGAGCAAATAAAGCACAATGTAATTACGTTTCCATTAAAAAAAACAAAGTAAAAGAAGCCAGCAACACCACAGAGCTGATGGAAGCTAGTGAGCGTGCTCAATGTGAGGGACCTTACCTGCAACTCCTGGGCGAGCGAGGGGAAGAGAGAGAGACACAGTGTTACAGAGGAACATATAAACCATGGGGACAGAGTAATACAACCAAATACAGACTATACAGAATATGTCATTGAAAGAATGTTACAGTTACACATGCTGTCTGTACATAATAGTAAAAAGTAAATAGTAAAAAGATAACCTTCTAAGCCTTAAGTACAAGCTAGTGTGTTTTTGTTAGAGGCACACATGCAAAGATTAAGTAAACTGGTGATAGTAGTTTAGAAATAACATTGGGTACAATAAGTTCATTACTACTTCTATATATTGTAGATGTTACAGAAAAGGCCAAATTACAGTTGTCTATAACGAAAGGCTGTTGCTTGATGGTACAGTGCCAGTTACTTGTACAGTAGTAGTTCACTTATGCTTGTTTCTAATCATGGAAAATAAAGCGTATCTGAATATGCGCTGAATAAATTATACATGACCTATATCTCACCTCTCCATCCTCCAGCTCCACATCCAGGAAGTCAAAGTCTCTGAAAACCCTAAACTGTTGCTCGCTGGCGGTGTCGTCCAGTGTGTCCTCCCTCGTCCCTCCTTCTTCTGAGGACACACCACTCTCTCTCACCTCCATCATGTCCAAGTCTCCACAGGACGAGAAGATCACCTGGGAATATAGAGCACGTAGATTGAACACAAGCAGATAATTGGGACTGTATTCTTAAATGAAGCAATTAGGGTCACACAGAAGTAGAGGCAGGCTGCTTACAGATGGGTTCTTGGTGAGTCCCACTTCTTGTCCGCAGAGAGACAAAACGTTTACTAGTTTCTCCCGGGTTCGTTTCTAGGAGACAGAGAAAATGAAAGAACATTATTTCTGACATAATGAGGATTTCAGCTTTTATAGGACATTATAAGAAGGTAGACAGAGAATTGCACTCTTTAAGACAAGTCAAATATGTGCTGGATATTCCTGTTATTTAATTTAGTACAATTTGCATGCCATTTTCAAATAGTGGTTTACAAATGTATTTTGCCATTTGATATGATTTAAACAATACTGTATATAGGCTTTACATTTGCTGAAAATTGACACCACACTCGCTGGCCACTTTACACTGAAAAAAAGTGTTGTGATATAGTTGTTGAGATAATGTGTTTTTTATTGGCTTCTTCCAAAAATACTAGAATCAGTTTTAACATACACTAAATGTTCTCAATGTGAAACAGTCCATGGGAGGTGAAATACACATCATTTCTAGTTGGACTGATCTGCTTAAGTAAATTTAGGCAGTAAAAGATTTTGTTGTGAATGATTACTGTGCTATTTGTTGAGTAGCGCAATGTTTAACTTTTTTCAGTGTAATATATACTCCTGTTTTGTGGCTTTTTAGCACAAATATCAGATAAACAAAACACAGGAAAGCAGCTTTACGCATTCAGAAGGCATCTTCAACGCAAACCAGGCATCAGGTTGGGAAAAAAGGACTAAAAAATGTCATACCGACTGGTCTGAGTACTAAGTAACTGCTGATATATATTAGCATGTTCACCAGTGCTATCTAAAGAGTACACATTCAACAGCAAGATTAATTTGAGAGGATAGAAAATCAACACTAACATGATGACTGAGCTCCTGCTGCAAACATTCAGTGTATAATTATTATTAGTGTAGTAGACATAAAGAACATTGACATAGGAGACAGAACAATACAGAACATGTAACAAACAAAAGAGTGTTGTTTGTTGGTGTGTGTGTGAGTAAGAATAATAATGATAATAATAATGATTATGACTCATTTAAATGATAATGGTGCTATAGTTTTGTGTGACCATGGCACAAAAGATCCAAAGTCTACCTAATAAACTGGCCAGGGGATATATGCATCTCTACCACCCATTTATAGATTGCGACCCACCATTTGGGCACCACAGTTTTAAAATATCCAGCCTCTCATATGTCACTTCAGTGCAGTTACAGAGACATGACATGACAATTTTACACTTGCTTCACTGTCACTGTACTGACACATATCTTTGGGGCAAACATGGTCTTACAGTGACAGCCCTATTACTGTAACTATAGTGATATCCCATAGTACCTGAGAGGACTGTGGGCGCCTCCAGCTGACAGGGACCAGGATGGTGTTGGAGTTTGATCCTGACGATGTTGAGGAGGTGCTGCGTGTTACTGCCATGGCTCTGGCTTTACCCTCTCTCCCTCCGGAGCCCTGGAGTTCATCAAACCTACGCCCAATCACTGGAGTCTGACAAGAATATAAAAACATCAATGTTTTTATTGTCATGGGGCAAATGGCTATCACCAGCAAAACTAAAAGCTTAGGGCAGGTTTGAAGAAATGTTGTAAAGAATGCTTTTACAATAATGCACCCATTGTTTTCATTTTGTGTTTATAAATGCAAAGTGAGCTGGAATTTAGACATGAACAAACTGGTCTTCTCTGCTATAAGCAAATACACAATGAAACTAATGGTAGGGCCCAAACAAGCTCTGATCTCATGCCCTGATCAAATTATCTCCGTCCGGTCTTTGTGAATTTAACTCCAAAACAGCAAGACTAAAATTATATCCTATATCTTATGATACTTTTCAAAGGCATTGTCAAAATCTAAAAATTTGTTGTAAAAAATATTTTTCTTCACAGCTGCCCTTAATCTTTAGTGGATTTGTACCCTTACCTCAGAGATATCAAAGGTAAAGTCCAGTGTTTTTCCAGGAAGAGCCTTAGCTGACCCATCCCACACTCGGCTGACCTCCAGGTTTGAGAGGTCGCCCTCAGAGTGTCTGTAGACCGGATGGACCAGACTCGCAGAGCGTGATACAACCAGCTTCAAAATATTTAAGGCATCTTTCCAATGCACTGTCTGTGGAGGTGAAAATAATAGATGAACAATTATATTATACAAAACTAGAGCAGACTAAGACTAAAATAAAGTGAAATAGTTACTTACCTGAACAAACTTTTCTATAGTCTTCATAACATCAGCATTGAACTGTTTGACTTGTACAGCAGTAAGGTCCATGTGACTTAGGAGACAGTAGATAATCTGTAATAGAGACTGTTGCATGCTGGGAAGGCCTTTGTCCAGCAGCTGAAAGATAGACAAACAGTTCTTTCTTAATATAATTCAAAGTACTTCATTACAGACAATAAATTATACTGTTGGACAATTACCTCAGCCATATAAGTGACCATGTTCAAGGTGATGTCTGAAAATGCTTCATGGAGGTAGCGACAAACCACACTGACCCAAGAGAAGGGGTCTCGTGTGTAGGAGCGGGTCTTGTACAGAGTCATGACATGGGCCAGATGGGAGAGTTTAGTGTTCTTTTCAACCAAGCAAACCTACGAGAGAAGGAGAAAGTATATTAGATTGCATTTCGATTTGTTGTGCCAAAATAACCTATTGATAACCCCTCTTTTGCCATGCCATTCAAAATACTGTGTGAGAGATATTTAAACTATTTAGCCACTAAACCTATGATGCTAAAAAAGGTTGTAAGAATTGTGAATGTGGTTTGCCTAGAACATTTTCATTATGTAAAATAAGAAAATAAGACAATTTTTATGAGGCAGTACACTGGCATACTGACTAATAATTTCAGTTTATAATAAAGTGAATAATGTATGAACAATACATCGGAATAGCTTTGTGTTACCTGTGCTATCCTTTCAGCACTCTCTTTACAAAACTGTGATGGATGTGAAAAGTGCTGAACCAGGTGAGGCAGCAGACAGAGGACATTCAAAGGAAAACCTACAAAAAAAACAAAAACACAAGTGAATTTCGATGCGACATATTACATTAGTTACTCTCGTAGTGCATTATACAAACCGATTGACTGTGAGCTATCCACAACAGCCACTCGAGACACAGGGGTGATTTGGCAGAAGAGCTGTAGAGTGAGATCTGAAGTGACCTGTGAGGTAAAGCCCTTCAACAACAGCTGCTGGATCCCAGGAAATCCACTCCATCTCAACTGAGCCTGGAGCTTCTCAAGACGTTCACGGTTTTCTATTCTGTCCAACGGCACCTATCAACAAGAAAAAACATAGAAAACTGTCATATTAAATTCAGTTTGTCCTAATCCCAAACATTCCAGCATTTATCCAGTTAAGTCGATTTGATCACAGTTTTAGTTGACTTTGTATTTGTTTATATCTACTGCCATTCTCTTCTTCATAAAACCTTTTACTACAAATTCAGTGTACAGTACATCCAATCCAATGTTTTTTTAATGCAATTTATTTTCCTTTTTTAGTTACATGAAAACTGGAATTATTGCAGTAAAAATGACAGCGAAGTGCAGAGCGTAAATGCTGATGCACAATTCAATGACTTTCCCAGATTAGCAGATTGCCATAACTTCATATAATGATACAATCTTTTATCGCCATTACACACATCCTTAGCCAGTCAATGGTAAATCTCATTCACAGCACTAATGGACAACATCTCACTCTCACATTCATTCACTTTGGGCAATTTAGATTCACAAATTCACTTTCACTAAATAGACATATTGTATTTCCCTTACCTTTGAGAGCAGTTTGTGAACCAGCCGAAGTGACATCTGATATTCAAACTCAAAGTCTGACTCCATTAGTGAGACTGCCACCCAGAAGACAGTGGCCAGTATTGAGGAGGGATGAGAAACATGAGCTGGATCTGATAAAACACTGGGATCAATGCGATTTGTTGACGATGTGCAGGAGCCTGGGGTCCTTCCAGTTCGGGCCAGGCCATTATTACAAGCCTGCATATTCAAAAACAATGTATTAGTCAGACATAGTGCTACACAAAAGACTAGTTTAAAGCTGCATTATCTGAATTTTGTTTCCTTGTGATTGAGCAAAACCTATATCATAATACAGCATAATATCAGTCACATGAGAAACATAATTCTTTAACTCAAGACCCTCTGTTTGCTGTATTATTAGGTTTTGTTGCAGAGGAACTATTTAACCAATCACACATTCCACATGACAAGAGCACTCTGATAGGTTGATACATTATCTATCCGGAACTAGAATCTATCAGGAATAATGTGAAGGGGCTGACATTTTATTTCAAAATAACGTTTTATTACTTTATTCCCATCTCTTTTTCTTTTTTTTAGCTCAAAGAATAAAAAACAACTCTAGCTCTCTGGTTATTATTCCCATACTTCCTGGTTTATGAAAGTACAAGATGGTGCGTGCGTGCTCCATGTGTGAGACAGTGAAAAAGGTTTGGGAAGGGTAGTTTTACAAAATAAAAAAAGTAGTGTAGCTTTGAATTATAATAGTCTCGCCTGTATGCGATCCAAAGTGGCACTGCGAGGAGGATCACTGGAAAGGTTGCCACACTCCCCAAACTTCTTCGGGACAGAGTAGGATCGCTGGTGCCGCTGTGATGCTAAACCTCCGAATCCTGGACCAGGGAAATTCAGCTGTCCCGTACTTTTTCTGTTCATCAGTTTATCGTTCAATAGAAAGTCAGGTGAAGAGGTCCTGTAAAGAAGATACAGTCAGTAATACCTGTATTTTCAGATACACTTGGGTCTATGTAGAAGTATACAGTCGTATTTCAATTAAGGTGTGGCCCATAAGTTTCTTAAAATAAGAAAATTCCTAAAATAAAAAATGTACCTGGTTAGAGCTGCCATAAGATCACTGTTCTTCAAACACTCTGCGAGATGGACCACTACTGCCTCCATAGTCAGCAGCACCTCCATCACATAGCCCTAATACCAAGATATGAATTGTTACAACCAATTTAACACTATTGTACTTACTTGTTTTTGCAAAATAATAATTTAGTCTTACCTGCACCTCATCCCCATGTTCACCCACCACCTCCACGAGCCGTGACACCAGGTCCCCCACAGCGTGGTTGTTGATGGGCTGTTTAAGTGCTCTGAAGATTTGGAAAGATCGTCCGGCGTAATGACGGGAAGAGCTGCACAGAGCTGTCTGTAAGGCCACGTCGCTTACCTGTTGCTCAAGGTGAAAATCTACAAAAAGACAGGGGGAAACCACATTTTAGGAAAAGCACTCAAAAAATGTTATTGCAGTATAGATAAGCAAGTATAGTTTAATTTCCATTGGCCATCCAAAGTCACCCTGGTTTTCTTCCAGAGCCCCAACAAATGTGTGTATAAGTTAAGTGGTAATTCTAAATTGCTCTTAGTAAATGGATGTGAAAGTAAAATGTGTACCATGCCTAAGGCCCATAGTTGGAAGGGTAGCCTCCAGATATCTGTTACCCATAGCACCCATCCTATAAAATATAGTCTAAAGTGTGTATTCTTGTTCAGCCCAATGACAATCCACCTCAAATTGATAGACATTACTGATGTTTTGTACTAAATAGAAAGCATAAGGAAGTCTAACACATCTAGTATAGCACAGTGTGATAATTAGGTCTCACCAGATTTGGACTCCTTGAACACGGAGACGACGTGGCGGAGGAAGTTGGTGAGCTGCTCCGCGCTCTTACAGTTGGGATTCTTGGGGGTGATGTCCTCATGTGCCCACAGTGGTCCAAACGCTCTGAGCAATGACAACACAGTACTCCAGGCACTGTATACCCGCCACCATACCACCACATACACATTAAAACACCACTATACATGTATGTGCACAGGGCGGCACTGCAGACAGGGTTTCAGAAATAGACAGCTTAAAGGGACCCTATTATGAATGGACTTCTACTATGTTGTAGTGTTGTTTCCTCAACAAAAACATGTATTATATTTAGTTACGTTTGAATAAGCCTATATGGCTAAGGCGCTGATCTTCTCAGAAGCTAAAAATACCTCATTTCAACCTATCTATGCCGATAGGTAAAGAAACCTCAAAATGCTTTAAACTTTGACTTTCTTACTTTTACAGTTTAATGCTGAATAACTGTGTCCTATTGTTTTTATAGTATTTAGTAGTGAAGAAACAGGAAGAAAGAGCTTAGAGGGATATGTACCTAATCTGATCTTTTTCTAATCTAAAAGTAAACAAACTTTGTTCAAAGTAACTAAAAAAAAGCACCATGTGACCCCTTTAACAACAACATGTTTTTATAATGTCTCTATGATGTGGTTACCTTGTGGAGAGGAACTCAATAAGTTTTTGGGTCTTCTCGTCATTCTCATTTGGGGCATCGTCAAGGTCCTCCAGGTCATCGGGGGTGACTATGGGTAAATTTCCAACACTGCCCGCAGTGCTGCCCCCTCCCAGACTGGCTGAGGACGAGTTAGACGTAGAGCTGAGGCCAGAGTCCACCACCGGAGAGGCCTGCCACTCTCTCAGGAAGTCAGGGGTATCTGAACAAACAAGACAAAGTTATAACAAAAGTCGACCAATGAGTAAGACATTTATTAATAAACTATTAATTTGTCTTCCGGGTCACATTCCACAACCCTTGCTGTGTTGCTCTTGTAGTTTTCTTGTGTGTTTCTGTTACTTACTTGACTGCTGGTACTCTGTGTGGTAGCTGGACTTGATGGTAAGTGTCTTGTTATCACTTATTTCTCTGGTCAGCATCAGCACAGAGGCAATCACCTGAAGTTGTAAAGGAATATGGTTATTAAACTTTTGTTATTTTCAAAAAGTTGAATTTGTCGATTTCTCACTAACCTGGAAGTTGTTGTTACAGGAGAGAACGATGAGCAGATGGAGGAGGAGACGTTTGCTGTGTTCATAGACCTCTGGCCTGTAGTGGTCTAGACCTGTTAGATATAAATATACTCTGATCAGGCTACCATTACAACCATCAACTTTGAGGACAAAATGTTCACATTCCACCAACAAAGACAAAACGAAGAAAAAAAAATACTGCACCTAGACGCAGCGATAATATTTAAAAATACATTTACTAAAATATGTAAACTATTTAGCTTTTGCTGTTGCATAATCACGTAATTCTACACCTACAAAGAAAAAGAAAATGTGTACATGACCAGACTAATTACTTAAACCATGAGAAACATATCACCAACAAATTGCTTATGACAATTGGCAGCTGACATTTGATGTTAATGGTATGTTTGTTGAGTCGATTATATAACATTAAGCCGATGGTAAAAGAATGTGACACTAAATTTTTTTTTTTAATGCGTGGCTCTGAGGAATGTGTCTGGGATGACTAGGGAGAGTAGTTTGTCCTGAAATGCATGTCCGATTGAGATAAAGCCATTCTTTTGCCTTGTGCTCATCACGCTAAATGTATTACTTGATGACGTCACAGAAAATACCCTCACACCCAAATGTTATTTAGTCTGTTGATGTGTAAACACTGTATGATGGAAAGTACATAATCACCTCTCCCACCAACAGTTTAGACAATTTTATAATGTTAGAGTAAAATATTAGTGATGACAAAAAGGTAAAGCATATTTCACTGTACATACCCAAAAACAAAGCATGCAGTAACAATGGGAGATGTAGTGCCCAGTCCTCTCTTACGCTGTGGTCCACCACCATTTCAGTCATGAAGATCACTGCAATGTTACATCTAAAAAAAATAGGCAGGACAAACAATTATATCGATTTTCTATGGAAATGAAAAATACATTAAAGAAATTGGAACATGAAAAAACATCCACCTGTGCCTATGTAATGCACGGTATGTTTAAAGTATGTTCATTAATCATTTAATGAGTGGAAAAGGAAGCCTACTGTCAGCATAATTCCATTTTGATAAATGATTTTCAAGGTGCTCAAGGTGGTGCATATTCCATTCATTCATTTTGTACATAGCAGAGATAGAAATCTGGCTGGTTTTCATTCTGTTCTGGATGATATCGGCTCGTCTGTGGAAAGTGTGACAGCTGTGTGCAAATACCTTTCTCTGCTGCTGACTTTGCAGATGGACAGAGATAGTGCAAAGGGCGAATATCTTTAACAAATAGGTATTTTGAGTATAAACGTTAACGTACCTATGCAAAGGTCCTCTAGGTGTGATGGTTTCTGGTAGATAGTCAACCAGAGGAGCCCAGCAGCCTCCGTTTACAGGCATTGGTAAAGGCTGGGGACGATTAGTCTCCAAGACACTCAACAGCCATCCAGCGTAAGGAGGAAGTGGGTCGGCTGAAATTACAACATAAAAACATTACAATAATTCACTGTTACTTGTTTAATCATATCACACACACTCTCTGTCTCTCAAATATGAATATGGCAGCCACACGTGAGTCATTGAGAAATAAGTGGTTTTATGAGAGATGTAACCAGAGATGGGGAGAACCTTGTTTATCCAGCATGTTAGTTTTACACATTTTCAGCACTGATGATCAACAAAAAATGTACTGTATGTGATTTTAATTTGAGATTTACTTAAACCATTCATTACCCACTGACGTCCACTTAAACTAAAACACATATCTGTCAACAAGCCCACTTCTCTGTAAACTGGTCGTTGTTAGTTTGTACATTCATTACATCAGAGGTTAAGTGACAAAAAAACATTAAGTTCTTGTCAGTGTTTGTTTTAATTGACAGCTAGAATCCATGACCTGAGGCTCTTACTAAATGACTGTCGCCTCTGAACCCCTCTGGACGGGCAACGTCTGAGACATTTTTCTTATGAGAAACAAACCAAGACTTACTCTTTTCATCTTCGTACGATCCTCCAGAGCTGTTGCTGTAACGAGACTCCAGTCGGTTGTGTGCTCTGGCCCTCCTGCCAAACACCATAGCCATAATTTAACAAAAGAATTATAAACATTTGATTTGGTTGTGCTGCTAAAGCTGGCTCGATATAGAGAGTAGCTACTTACATTAGCAGGTGTATGTCCAAAATAACAAATACGTATATGTGCTATAATATATACAATTAGAAGGGTGGGTAGTAATCAGTTACATTTACTCAGTTACATTTACTGGAGTACATTTTTCTTAATAAATTGCACTTCTTGAAGCACCGTGCCTTTTACTTGAGTAATATTATTTTGAAGAAACAGTACTCTTACTTGAGTAAAATTATTAGCTACTCTACCCACGTCTGATTACTAGCATTTAATATAAAATAGCTTGGGTCTGACCTAAGAATGAAAATGATCAGACTTTGCACATCTTTGGCAATGGAAACAACATAGGACAAATAGATAGCAATTGTAGTAACACTCACCGATCGTCACTGTCTCTACCCAGTTTGATGTCATCTGTGTCAGGAAGATTTTCTGGACCAGCTACAACCGTGTTGCTACTTGAGGTGGTTCCTGCACAAAATATAATATTACTAAGCATCAGTACAAATGATAATTATGTGTTGTGTAAAAAAGTATTGTTGATTTAAAAATAATCTTGACTTCTCACCTGTCTGTGAGGTGGAGGCTTTGTTACTGGCAGCAAAGCGGTAAAAAGGAGGGTTATCACAGTGCAAAACCACAGGGTTGACTGGCTCAGTTTGTTGGAGTTCAAATATCAGCTCTTCCATTGTCTGGATGGTGTTGTTGCGGCAGAGATAAATCACTACTTTCTTGATCTAAAGAAATTGAAAGAAATTGAGATTTGAAATTAGACAAATTCAGTCACTAGTAAAAGTTGCAGAAAATGTATGGAGAAAAAGTCTTACATAAGGCAGAAGTGTTGTGTCACTGCTGACTCCACACAAACTGATGAGAAACTGTAGTGTTATCCTCAAGTTGTTGCCCCATCTTTCATTTGAAACCAAAGCATTCCAGGCATTTTCAATTTCTGGACCAGGAACCTCATCTCCATACTGAAAAATAAACAGCAATTCAATATACCTCAGTAAGATACCTTAATCATAGTATTAGTCAAACTAGTGCCTGTACCTTAGCTGTCATGAACATAAGGTTGTTGAGCACCAGAGATGTAGCTTGTAAGGAGCCCCAGCCATTGCCCCTTAGACTGGGACAGGGGGCTATGTTGTGCCCCTTTCCTCGGGACTCCTCGTCAGGGGTACAGGGACTAGAGGCCGGGGGCAGGAGCCCTGTGTCCACCAGCTCAATGTTACTGAGCCAGGGCAGAAGGTAGGACAACATAATCTGTCTGCCGTTTGGATGTGTGGTGGAGAAACGCTGGCTCACCTCTGCAACACATAATAGTATTTATTATAGAGTTTACTTTTGTAATTTGTAATGCATTGTTATTTAGGCAAGGGATGCAAGCTGGCAGTCGTCACTGAGATATGACATTGCTATAAATATAATAAGAGGACAAGTGCTCATAGCAATTTTTGTATCAATTTTCACCCTCATATTGATAATGCATAATTTGAGAGCCACATCTTTTGTCAGATCAACAATCAATAGCAAGACTCTACCCCATACAAAAATCACAAGCATATACCTTTTGGATTTTTAGACCCAAGTACTGACCTGAGAACAGAGGCAGTGTGAGCTCTGGGTACATGCTGGCCAGCTGGATGGAGAGCTGAGAGAGGTTGACGCTGTACAGTGGAGGTAAAGGCCCATGTGTCCCATACAAGATATTACCAGGCTTTTGTTCCACCATCCGCTTTGAGTATGCACACAACTTAGTCTCCAACACCTACAAAATATATTAATGGAAAAATATGTTAATTAGAAGTATTATCAGGACCTGCTTTCTAAATCCAGTCGTCATCTGAATGTACCTGCATCAGCTGCATAGAGATTTCATATATTTCACGACTGGTGTCTGAGGCCTTAAAGAGCACCAGATTGAGCAAAGTAACAAGATCACATGGGTAATTCCTAGAACACAGTTAAAGCATTGTTATTTGCTAGTGAAGAACATACTCCTAAATGTTTATACAAGATTTAATATTCACCTGTTGCCACAAACTGTAGCTATAGCCTTGAAGCAGCCAGAGGCGAGCTGGTATGACCCGGTGAAGCAGCGGTCCACAGCCCAGTTAAACAAGTTACTCTGATCTGGATTGAGCTCCAGCAGCAAGATTACCACCTCACATCCAAGACGGTGCACCTAAACAACAATTTATTTACTTATTAGGTATTACTAGAACTGCTTTTAAGACATGCAGCCACTCCATGAACTACTGAGCTAAAATATTGTAGTGGGTCAACATACCCGTAGATCGTGACAGGCCAAGATGTTGTCAAGCCATTTGTAAAGATAGCCATCAGTAGACAGACCCACATTGTCAAACACGGGACCACAACACAAAACGGCTGACATTGCCTATAACGGAAAAAAAAGATAAAATGCTTGACTTTGAAGTAAAGACAGAAGACAAAATGACCCTTTTATGCAGCCCTGTTTACCTTAAGAGCACAGTACTGGTAGCGGGTGATCTGGTGATTCCGGTCACTGTATCGGTCTAACGGAGTAAACATAACACTAAAAGGTCCAGCCCATTGACTGAAGAGAATAAACAAGTGGTGCCTTAGAGACTGTTGAGGGAAGAGGAATCGTCTATGGTGCACTGCAAAATGTGGGGGAAAAATACAAATTTAGCAGTCTATTTCAATAAACCTGAATTCTGGTCAATCATATTATGGAAAAACAGTATATTTTATTACCAGGAACACATTGGATGAGATTGGCTACCATCCCACTGAAATGAGCTCTGATGTCTTTGAGGACCTCCAGCTCCTTTTCATTCTCAGCCTCAAGAAGCATCCTCGTCAGATCAACATATTCAAGGAACAAAGCTCCCAGCGCCAGAGAGTCACGCTCCAGTGCCCCATTTGTGCTAAACAATAGAAATGGAAATCATTTTTTCTATTAGGACCATTAATCACATATCAAACTAAAATTCATATTCAAGTGACAACCCTTTGAACCACACACCTGTCACTGATAACTGCAGCATTGGCCAAAAGCTCAAAGATTCTCAGTAATTGTAACCTGAGTAGATCTCTCCTCTCTCTGCGCCTCTTGTTCTGCAATAAAAATATGGCTAGTCAGTTGATTTTTATTTTAAAAACGGTATTTACATGTTTATTGATTTCATTAGTGTTTTTTTTTTCTTTCTTTCTTTTTACCTCAGGCCTTCGCTCAAGTGCCTCTTTCATCAGTGGATGGAGTTCTTCAACTAATTCTCTAAAAACAGAGTAAAAATACTTCAAGTGTTTTGTTATAGTAGATGGTCTAATAAAGACACAGGTCCATGTAACATCTTGTGAAATCTAAATGTCACATGTCCCCAAAACACTAATCCATAGTAATGCAAGTCACTTTCCCTGGCACAACCTTAATGTTTTTATTAACAATGAGCCCCCTTTAGGGGAGCATTTCAGCTTGTGAATAGATGTTTTCTGAAATAATGAAATAGTTACCCTTTCACAATAGGGTCTCTGTCTTTGAGAAAAATGTGATACATTCTCACCCCTTTAAGAATTTACTTTGTTGATTTTTTCCTTCTCAGAATGTCACAGAAGTATGCTGATAATCTCAGTTATGACGAGAATGCACACAGACAGATGGGAGAAATTATTAAAAAGTTAGGGTTGTACCGTGTTGCTAAGCTAAACATACATTATCTTTCTTATCAAATAACATGCAAATCTAGCACACAATCATTTAATTATTTAGGCTCCCCACAAACCAGTATTATTTTGGCATGCGTGGTGTAAACAACAAAATTACTGTATGTATTTGTATTGCAACTGTTTGTAAAGGTGTGAGATTATACCTGAAGACTAGAGCATTTGTGCATCCAAATCCAAGCACTAAAGACTCAGTGATTTCCAAACTCTCAGCTCTCATCAATGGAACAAGCTGCTTCAAAAGCCAGGCTACAGATGGAGTGCCTATCACCTAATAAAATGTATAGCAAAATGTGTATTAATATTTACAGTAAAATACATTCATTACATTAAAAAAAACAATTGAATTGATTTTAAGGTTCAAACATCAATTCATTCATTTAATAACTTCTTATACTGTAATACCACACTGTCAGTGGCTCTCTCCAGCTGAACAATGTAGCCCAGTGTATTTTCTACGCAGTATAATTTTCCGTACTTTACATATCTCATCTCACACACAGACCTTGTTGTCATAGGTGACGCTGCCGTCAGGAGTGGTAGCAGTGATCTCAGTTGAGGAGGCCCGGAGGTGACCAGGAGACATGATGCTGGGTTTAGCTACGCCCAGACACATGATCAGATAATTACGCCACAGAGAAATGTAGCTGTCACTCGAGCCAGCAGTGCTGGTCTTTTTGGCATTTACTGGGCTGCTGTAGCAAAAAAAAAGGAAATTATTAGAAGCTGAATTGAAGCAATTGTGTAAAAAATAAATCTCATACTTGGGGTCCACCAGTGGTAGTAGCAGCTGTAGCCGTGTAAAAGCATAGGGCCAGGCATATCCCAGTGCAATAGGACAATGTTTAGGTAGATGCTCTTGTCGTAAAAAGATGTGCAGACACAGCACCCAAGGGTCCTTCACACACTGGGCAAAGATCCAGACATGGCTAGGGCTTTTAACATCATAGGAGCTGCTCACAAGACGAGCTGTCCACTCGACCAGCCACTGGAGGTCCACATGATGGCTTAGGGGCAGTGTAGACTGTTACACAATCCGATAGAATATGATTTTAGGCAACAGTAAAATATATTTGAATTATAAATATGCTTTATACCCTTAAACACTTACTGAGTCTGAGACGGCCACATGAACAATGCTGTCCATTACTACTGGGCTCAGCTGGTCCATAATCTCGATCATGGGTTTGTCGTCATCCTGGAGGGACATTTATAGAGGCAGCTATTTTTAAAAGTGTGCTACACGTTGCAGTATACAGTATGATGCATGTGTGATGACAACTACGAAGGCATCTGCCTCATGATTACTGATGTCACTGTCCTCTTTGGGAAAACATCCTGTACATGTATCTGGTAACTTGTATAGCTCAGTAAAACGTATTATTAGGGCCGGGCGTTATGGACCAAAAATTATATCTTGAAAAATCTTATCTCTAGCAAAGTTTGTCTTGTTCATTTTTAGTGTTTGAAGTACCTCCGCATGTCCCAGAGCGGTGAACAGGCAGCGTATTTCTCTCAACACACCGACCGCGAGCTTCCTGGTGCTGATCTGACATGAACAGAGCAGCAACAAAGCCAGGCCCTCGACAGCATGGAGCACTGAGCAGTGGGGATATCGATCAGGCATTCGTGGGCTGGCCTAAATGACAGATGGGAGAATACTGATGTAACTTATTTAGTCATAATAACACATCATACATTAAACAATATTTTCTTATATATCTTTAAAAAATGTTAAAATGGTTGTGGGCAAACCTCAACTCCTCCTCTCATCTTCCCCTGGAGCTGCAGAGCCAGCCTCCACTGAGTGAGGAGCTGAAGAAGGAGCTTCACTGAGGCATCCTGCAAACCCTGGTGAGTATCCTGTACCTGGAGGGAGCAAATGCACAACTTTTTAGCAAAAAAATAACACAGTTATTTAATTTTTGTCTAAAAACACATTTTGTTATAGTTTTTTAGATGTGGATAATACCTCACGCAGAAGGAAATGTGTGTAACCGAACAGGACATCTTCCCTCCAGTCTGAAAAATCAAGTAACAAGCTCTGAAGGGAATTTTGGGAAATTAGACGGAGCTCATCATCCATGTGCACTGTAAGCCTGAGGAACAGATATACAAATATATTAAACATATCACTACAAATATTTTTTTTAAAAATGCCAGTTTTACAAAAATTGGAAACTGAAACTTACCTTGAAAGGAGGTCAATGAGCTCTGGTTTGGACATCCCATCAGGGAGGATACGGGGAATAGCTGCCACACACGTTCTGAACAGGTCAATTTTAGGCTTTCTCTCACCACTGTAAAATATTGAATCAGATTAAAGGTGTGATATCATGGATTAAAACATGATCTCCAAACAGGTACAGTAGACATTAAAGTTACATACGTGATCATGTCTTCTGGTTCCTTGTTGAGCATCTGGACACTGGTGAGCATCATGCAGCGCCCCACCTCTTTGTCCAAATGCCGCAGGATGTTGTCCAGAGCTTTTCGGACTTGTGAGTAATACAAGGACATGCCTACAGGGAGCGGAGAAGGACATTAGCAGAGAACTGTGAAGTGCAAAAGTACAATCTCAAATGCCTGCTACATACCTATTAATTTGGCCTCTTCTTCAGTGAGGGTTTTACTAAGATATGTTTTCTTCTTCTTCAAAGAGTTTCCTGAAGGCAGTGTGGCTCCTGTGTTTGGCATCGGAGGCTCTCCATCTTTCTGCTGCAGAGCGTCTGCAATCACTAGGAAGGCCCGCAGTCCTATATTCATACGCTAAAACACAAAGTGACAAATAGCATGACAGGATTATCTCAATGCTAAAACTCAGTCTTGCTGCTGACCACTTTTATTAGGTAGACCTATTTATCTGTTTATGAGCTGAAATTGCTGGTCAGCCTAAAACATTGCACCATGCCAAAAAAATTGTCAACCACCATAATCTGCTGATCTACATTTACAGTACAAATTCTGTACAAATATATGAACAATTAGTGTTTGCGTTTTATAGAGTTTCATATCAATGTGGATAACAATTAAGTGGATTTACAAGAGAACTATTAAATAAATGTCTCAAAGAATTCAGATACTTGACTTGTAAAAGTAAGCCTTTAATTATCCTACAAATTGCTATCATTCTTTCTCTATTTATGCTGCAGCTATGATACATTGATATGTTTATGTTAAAGTTGAAACAGAGCTCATACTGTTCATTGGTCGCCTCACTGACAGACAAACACAAATAAAAACTGGAATGCTCATCTGTGCGGTGCGTCCAGAGGGTACAGTGTTGAACTATGTGTGAGGGGTAATACACCGCTTTCTTTACCTCAGGGTTTAGACTGAAGGCTTTGGCTGGTTTCCCGACACTCAACAAGTCGAATATGATCTCCTTCATAGCAAAGTCCAGTCTCTCCTAAATAGAAACACAAAACATTTTTTAGTATACTAACCTTGTCACTATAACTATTATCAGTATACGTTTTATTCATTCATCTGCAGGTGCAACTATGGTCCTTGAGTAGTAGGTTTAGTGTAGACATGTGGCATGGAGGAAACTGCATATCAAATAGCAGGTAATTGCAAGTTTTATATTTGAATGAAAAAAGGGTGGTTTGCCCTCTCCAGGTGGGTGGAGAAATCCTGCCTCAAGTGGAGGAGTTCAAGTATCTCGGGGTCTTGTTCACGCAATCAAATCGAAATCACGTTTTTTATTTTTTATTTTTTGAGATTTTTTTGCACATTTTCGGCTTTATTTGATAGGACAGTAGATTGACAGGAAACCAGGGAGAAGAGTGGGGAGTGACATTTGGCAAACTGTTGTGAGCCGGATTCGAAACCACAACTCCGGGACGAGCACAGTAGGCTCTGCATAGGCTCTGCCCAGAAATCGCAATTTTAATCGTCACAATTAGCAAATCGCAAAAAGTTTTTAGGCAATATAATATCTCTGCACAAAACAGAATATATAGTTAAAAAGCTGCTTCCCTTGTAGGTTTAACTTCTACAAACATGTTCTGAAAGGCATTTGATTCTTGTGAAAGTTTATCAGTTAATATTTTAGTCTTTTTCATGTGTTAGTGCTTCCAGATTTGAAAAAATGCTGTGAAGTGAATCTTGGTTTAAAAACAAATTGCAAATGTAATCGCAATTGCAATATCTGTCATGAAAATAACTAATAACAAAAATGAATATTGTCCCAAACATAAATTTAACCTATGTCCTGGTTTAGAAGTACCTTAGAACTAAGGTAGAACTAACCAGGAGGTTATGTGATCGCCTCCGTTGGCGTGTGTGCGTGTGTGCGTGTCTGTGATCAAGATAATGCAAAAACTACTGCACGGATTTGGATGAAACTTTCAGGGAAGGTTAGAACATGTCCAACAAAGAAGTGAGTAAAAATTGGGTACATCTGCGATGAATATTAATTAAGTAATTAATTAATTAAGCTTAAACCTGAGAATGCAATAACTCAGAAAGTTTTTGCCAGATCTTTTCCTAACTTTCTGGACAGTTACATATGATGAAGACACTGACATATGTTGACTTTGGTCCTTCTATGATA
>JAVQKG010014391.1:0-14800 GCA_036025885.1 Hypseleotris bucephala
TCCACCACCTCCTCCGCCATAAGGCAGTTGGTGTTATAGCAGTTGACGCAGACGCATGGGGCGTTCCGCCGATATACATTTGCTGTCGTTTACGACAGCCTGGGTCTAGTTTTTGTTGAAGTAATGGTTTCTAAAATCTTCAGTTCATTGAATATTTGTGTTTGTATTATTATTTATTGCATGTTTAGTATTTGTTTTATGTTTGCTCCAAGTACCGTAGCAATTTCCTAATGTTGTGAACCTGTTCACTCATATGGCAATAAAACCTTTCTGATTCTGATTGTATATAATAAACAATAATTACCTACAATATACTGTATAGTTTTTTAAAAAACTACTACCAGATTTGAATTTGTGATATATGTGCCCATTATTCATTTCCAAATATCAATAGGGCTTGAAATATCAATACAGCATCACAATATATAATCGGGATAGCAATATTGTGTCCCACCCCTACAGGTCTGTTCCTGACTTCTCTTTACTTCAGTTTCTCAGATATTTGGTTCATTTTGACATTCAAACCATCCAGTTTTGTCTGTGCTGCTTCCTGCCTCTGTCCCTCGCTGTGACCTAAACCCAATCCGTGTCACACCTGAGCCACATGGAGCCACATGGAGCCAGAGCAGCGCTAATAGACAGACTCTGGGTGTTCTGAACTAAGTGTCCCACATGTGACGTTTATTTCTCCTTGTAATTACTGCATCTTGATCCGGGTCATAAAAAAATCATACTTCATCGGCTGGCGGCAGCTTCAACTTTGCAACTCGTTTGGTAGCTTTTTTCACATATGCACCCTTTGTATTATATATATATTTTTTATTCATACTATATCTTTGCTGCTATTCGTTAAAAGCATTTCCATATATACGTCCCTTTCTGCCCTTATACGAGTTATGTTATGTTTTCCATGTAGTTCAAAAAGTGCGTACGGCTAAAGGAAAGGAAGGCGGATGTGCTT
The DNA here is from genome assembly GCA_036025885.1 of Hypseleotris bucephala. Classification (NCBI taxonomy): domain Eukaryota; kingdom Metazoa; phylum Chordata; class Actinopteri; order Gobiiformes; family Eleotridae; genus Hypseleotris; species Hypseleotris bucephala. The sequence continues at coordinate 962 of JAVQKG010014391.1, forward strand.
TGAAATTAATCGTTTGTGTATCATAAGTCAGCTTCTTACTTTAGGCTTGTTTTTTTGTTGAGTCGCTTGAAAAAATTGGTAGTTGCAAGATTGTGTTTTTTTTAGGGAGTGGCTTATTTATTTGCATTATGGAGCAAGCCGCTTTTCTGCCTTCTATATTGCGTATTGTTGGTACATTGCTGTCACTGCACATCCCAAATTTGGAAGGAGGAGGGACTATCACGCTAAAGGCTATTACATAAAAGACAGCATAAAGGCTCTATGTATGCCTATACAATAGCATTTTTATGAATTATTAATGGTAACTGGTTTTATTGCAAGGCTTATTTTGGGCCTATTTTCAACAGCTTGGTTACTTTTTTCTTAACAAGATCTGGCAACGGTGATGGTATTGTTTTGAGTTTTGTTAGCTTGTTAGAAAGATTCAAAAAGCAATGATCAGTCACTTTAGGGAGAAAATGGTTCGAAAGTGGCCATGGAAGGAGTCACTTTTCACATTTGCAGCCTTTGTGTATACCGTATGTGTTTCATTTCATTTCCATATTTCCATATCTTAGCAACAATTCTTAGAAAGCCTTTGTTTATTCAGTGTTTTAAAGATTAGTTATCAGTTATCACGATTTCTATAAGTATTAAAAGCAGACGCCGCAGACAGAGTGAATGGGAGGATGGTGTTGAACTTGATCCATTGCTTTTAAATGAATCATATTATAAAGTGTAAGAGATGAGAATCAGCCTGGACCCAGCGGATTAGCTAAGAGAATTAAGGAAGTATGCTAGCCCTCCGTTTGGGTCAGTGCGGTGTGAGGGAGCTGCGTTTAATACGTGAAATAGGTCAAATCATTCTACTCAGCTTTATTACCCCCAGTGTGCTTTTAAAAACAAACCAAACGCCCACCGTCTAAGCCATGGGACAACACTGAGTTAGAGGTCAAAGCGCTATTTTACGCTTGTTTTAGAAAAATGCACATTGTTCCAAACCACAAGGCTGCCTCAGGTGCATTTAAATGAAATCTATTTAAACTCTTTCACACAAGCCGCTGTATATTTTGCTTATCATTTAGTTTCAATATGCAGGTCCAATAAAGTTGTTATAGTTAATATTAATCACATTTTGGTCATCATTATAGAGGGTATGTTCCAACTACAGGGAGGGATCATACTCCTTGTCTTGTCTTGTCTTTACTCAAGGCTTCAATGGAGTGATCTGTGGAAATGATCTGCTTTGGCGGAGGTCTGCGATCTCCGAATGCTTTATAGTTCTTTATGATTTAATCCTCGACTACTGAAGTGGACAGTAAAAGTTGCGGTTGACAAGCACAAGCAGAAGTGATGGGTAATAAGTTATTATACAGTAACTTCACACACACACATTCTAATTAGGAGTTTCTGTGAAGACCTGGTTGTCAAGCCCAGGCTTTGAGGCTCGGTGTCATCATTGACATCACTCACCTTTCCTTTCTAATCTCAAAGTACAGCACTGCTCTGTTCGTCCCATAGACTCTGTGAGGCTGACTACTTTGGAGCTACATTCAGCTGCATTTGTGACAGTGCCATTCTCTCAACTTAATATTGTAGTTGGATAATATATTTTATGCTGATGTTCTTTTGTGTATTTACTTGGCATAGCTTGCTTGAAGGTATACAAAGCGCTACTATTTTATGTTGTTTGTGTTTACTGAACTAGTGGTTGTGGCCATAGGTGGGAATAAGTGCCTAAAAGGGCCATGCAACCAATTTGAGAGTTTTTTAGCCGAATGTTTGTCTGTGTCCCTGTGTCAGACCTGAGATTAAGTAGCCACTGTCCAGGGTGTGCCCCACCTCATACCTGGGAACCTCAGGGTACCTCATGATTCGGTACGATACGTCTCACCGTTTTTAAAAGAATCAATGTAATTCATTTTGTGAAATATACAGAAAATTGAATTCCCACATCCCAATACAGCAGAAAAAATCTCCATATATTGTTTTTTTGATATTTTATCCCACCCCTACCACCTACGGCCTGTAGTTGCTAGGCTAGCCTCCAGAATAAACCATAGAAGATGTATTAATGGATAAATAAAATAATCTTGAGCCCACAGTATATAGTGCTCCTCTTGCTGTTCTATTGGCTGTTAGAGAAATGAGGCGAAAGTCAGAGAGTGCAGCTGCGTTCAGCGAGGATCTCTCTCGGAGGATCTGCTGCTTTGCCGTCTGTAATAAATTGCCTGTTTATTACGTTACAGGAAATTAAACAGTGGCCCAGGAAAAGGCTGCACATTCAATTTAAACTCCTGAAGAGAGCAAGAGCCTTTAAAGGGCCAATAAAGTCACTGCACAATTTCTCCAGGAAGGAAAGGGGTACGTCACAGAAAGCCTTTGTCTCCCCGACCGCCTTTGATTGTCTGGACTTCTCCCGTGTCAGTTTCTGGCCTCTTATCTTAATCCTCCTTAACTGTGTCCGACTTCTCAGCTCTTATCGGCGCTAATGACTTAAAGGTGACAACTCCATCACTTATAGCCTGTGTTCATTTGAGCCTTTAAAGGGGCCCGAGATCAAATGTGATACGTGATAGTGTATGATGGTACATTTGAATGCTTTGTTACTTATAGCAAAGAGGTTGCGTAGTATCTTTGTTAGTGGTTGGTCTGTTAGCAATAATCAAATTGTGAAAATATGTTTGGAAAATATGGAAGAAATTAACAACAAAAAAGTCTTCAATTTTTGTTTTTATACCATTGCAGGATAAGGCCAAAAATGGACTAAGGAGTTGGTAAAGGAAAGAAATATACTTAGACATACTGTAATAGCTTTCAAGATGAAACCCATACAACCACTGGATGGCCCTCATTACCTGCTAAACCAGTGTCTATTTTAACTTTGAATAATTAAAGAAAGAAATACATAGGATTAAATGACAATAATTATTAACCCTTCAATCCACTGGCAATTGTCTCTATATATACAGTAGCTCTTGGTGATCAAAGAGAATGGGACACAAATAGCGCAATTAAAAGTACTTAAGAGGTACAATACGCAGTGCATGTCAAACCATTGCTTTTGCTATATTATAGTAGATTTATAGTGACGGGAGAAAAAATGAAGGAGGAGAAAATGGAGACTATATGTGTTCAGAAGAGGCATTGCATTTGACCTTTATATGGAACTTTATCTGAAATGGAAAACCATGTAAAGACAATTCCTCTATTAATTATATCTATGTATAGGTAAAGATGTGTAGGTATAGCTATCTACATATGATTCTGCACATATGAAGTCAATTAAGGTGGAAGTCCTTAATACCCATGGCAGCGAGATGATGAATGCATGTTGAATTTCTAATAATAAAAATACAGAAATAACTCCTTCATATGTGGATGTGGGCAAGCTTATTTGATAGCACACACAAATAAATGTGAATTGTACAATGGTTTTGGAGATTGGAGATTGGAGTAGGGTGTATGTATTGTGTATATCCTTAAACAAAATGACACATGTTTTTTAGGTCTATGTGTGGTTAATGTTAACAAATGTAACTGTAACCCTTAAACTGTAGAAGTCCCCTTTGGAAATGCAGTCTACAGAAACAGTTTAATCATTCTTAGTTTAAGACCCATTATCTTGTCTTTTTAGTCTACAAGTGTGTCCTATTTTTAACGCAAACAAATGTGTAGTGTGGATGCAAATGAAGTTGTTTACTCACACAGGCGTCTAAGTAGCTGGAGTTTAGCTTTGGCGTGCTAATCACTTTGAGAGCAGGCGACGCACAGCAGCAACTCCGCATTACATGATTTAGCCCATTTTAAGCACAGTTTGGCTACTATATCTAGTTCTGTACATGTTTAGTTAAGGTTCATTCTTTTATCCAGGTAGTCAAATCAAAGTTGAAGAAGGTTTAAATCAGTCATCTGGACTTGGGTTTTGAGTTGAAGACGTTTCGGCTCTTGACCAAGAGCCCTTATCAATTCTAAAAGTTGACTGATGAGAGTTCAATTATATATCCTATTCCTGAGTGGGAGGGTTTAACCTAAAGCTGTTCTTAATGATCTGTGAGTGATGAAAGGGCTAGGTTAGTTTCGGGTCGTTAGTGTCCTGTGGTCTCAGTTGCTGGGGGTGGGAGCCATTAGCATGTGAAGTAGTTTCGGGTGAAACTGCCTTTGTCCTGGTAGAAATTACTTGTTTATTTGGTAAATCTTTTATGATGCTATTGTAAATGGGTGAGAGATTATATCTGAGTCCACCTCCTCTGTTAAGGGAAGGGTGGTGTTTTTTGACAAAAACTGCCTCTTTGACTCCATCCTCTCTCCCTAGCTAATATTTGGACCTTGTCCAAAAATGAGACCACATGACACTAACGACCCGAAACTAACCTAGCCCTTTCATCACTCACAGACCATTAAGAACAGGTTTAGATTAAACCCTCCCACTCAGGAATAGGATATACAATTGAAACTCTCACCAGTCAACTTTTAGAATTGATAAGGGCTCTTGGATAAGAGCCGAAACGTCTTCAACTCAAAACCCAAGTCCAGATGACTGATTTAAACCTTCTTCAACTTTTATTTGACTACCTGGATAAAAGAATGAACCTTCACAGAAAAACTACCTCAAATACTTGTGTTTTAGTTTACAGTTCATTATATGCTCTTGACTCTTTCTCTCAGTCTATAAAGGTTTCAGACATACTGTAGCTCAGTCCCTGTAGTGTGGTTTTGACTGAACAGAACACTCTACATTGATGTACTCTGTGCAGAATCACAGGTGTTTGTCCCTCCTCAGCTTCTGTAGGACGTCCAGCTCTGATCCACCCTCAGGCCCAACAGCAGCTGAGGCTTATTACAGACCTCTATTTCAGGACACTACCCCACGACCCTCTGCACTGTCCCATCTCACTCTCTCTGTGACTCTGTCAATGTGCTACACTTTCAATGATTCATATGGTCATGTTAAAATGCCAGTATAATTCTCTATTTATTTGGCTAAAAGTCAATAAAAGCACCTGTAATGCCGTATGTGACTTGGACTGACAGATTTTAGTCTTAGTTGACTTGGTCAGTGAGGTCTTAGTCGACTAAAATGTTATTATTAATTAGGTACATTCACTCTGCAGTAAAGCTAATCTAGATTATAACTTGAGAACTTATAATAACAGTACATTTTGCTCAATTTTAATATCTTTGTGTTACACATTGATAAGGCCCTTCCCATAACAATTTTGTGTTAGATTGTCAAACATTGTCTTATTATGACATTTAAGAAAATAATACAATAGTAAAATAGTGCTATAGGGTACAATTTTGTTTATGTTACCACAATATGTGAATATATGGGGTTTTCTATAAAGATTGTTTTGATGAACCATATTTGGATGTATCTGAGATGAGCCTGTGTTTTGGGACTGGCAGTATAATCCTTGTTGAGTGTTTACAAGTCTTTAGCTTGTCTTGAACCAGCTCTGAACTCACTTTGGGAGACATTTACGCCATTTTACACATTCTTTATCGGTCAACTCAAATTATAAACACTAAAATCTCAGGATGCAGCTGCTGCGTGGTGAAAAGTGTCTCAGGAAATTTGCTTCATAATTTTTTCTGTAATTAAAAAGAACTAAATATAAACTAAAATGTTTTTATTATTTTTTTTTACTTTTACTTGTGAGTTGTAGAAATCAGTTTTGTGACATGTAGTCATTACCTACTGTTTTGATAGCCCTTCTCTCTCTGTCTGTGCAGCCCTCGTTGTTCCAGGCGCGGACGACCATGCTGGTGAACAGTGGTAGATTTCGGTGCCCATCCTGTCGACATGAGGTGGTGCTGGATCGTCACGGTGTCTACGGTTTACAGAGGAACCTACTGGTGGAAAACATTATAGACGTCTACAAACAGGAAGTCTGCAAAAGCATTGCTATAAGGTGAAGGGCAAATATGGTCCAAAAAATCTTTGCTTATTTGCTATTATTCTTTCATGCACGTTAGAGTAAGTATTTTCTGGTGCTACTTTTCAGTGAAATCCAAGCACTTGTTTCCTCATTATGCCTACCCCCCTCCTTGGCCTCTCCTAAGAAATATATTAAAATTCATAGTTTTTTAGTTCAAATGTATCCAGTATGTTGAAGTAAAAAAAGACTGGCTTACAATATAATGACCTATAGTAGACCTATAATCAGACTACTCAAGTACCATGAGAAATTCAGTAATTTACCATTAACATTTATGACATTGTGAAGTTCCTATACCATTGCAGTGCACATTACATTGGCCTGATTATAGTTAGTTATATGATATCTACCACATCACTGCATAAACGGAAGAAGCTAAATGATAACTGCAAGTATCTCTGGTTGTAACAAATGACATGCTTGGTAACTAAGGCAATAATCTTTAAAAAGAAACTGATGGACCCTGACAGCCTTAATGGGAGCAAGACAAGACAAATGCAGAATAAGTAGGTATTTATTATTATTTACATTTTTTCTTGCAGTGCACCCCCTCCTCCTCCTCTGCCTACTCCCCCTGATGCAGCCCAGGCCACATGCTCTGATCATGAAGGAGAGAAAGTCAACATCTACTGCCTCACCTGTCGAGTGCCCACCTGTTCACTGTGTAAAGTGTTTGGAGCTCATCAGTCCTGCAGGGTCGCACCACTATCTGATGTCTACCAGCAACAGAAGGTAAAAGAGGCTCACTGTTATTATTATTATTATTATTATTATTATTGTTATTGTTATTTACTATTGTTATTGTTATTAATATTATTATTATTATTATTAGTAGTAGTAGTAGTAGTAGTAGTAAACATTTATAATCAGGGCCTGACATTAAACTTTATGCTTTTTTTGTACATTTCACAGTCTGTTTTGGATACGTATAGGTTACCATTTTATGTTTTGCATAAAACACACTATGCTTATCTAATACAAGCGGTTTTGTGGGGCTCTCACATGGACTCCATGAGAAAAAAAGCTTGTCTGTTATCTGATCATCTGTTCCTGTCAAGACAGGACTAAACCATTTGTGACCATTTGGGGGTTTCCAAAAAAAAAAACTCGAACCACTTTTTACTAATTAGAATATAAACAAAGCCACAGCCGAACACACATCTTCGTCAGTCAGATATGCTATTGAATGGTGGGTCAACAAGACTTCCCTGGGTATGTTTATCGACAGTATGGGAGCAGGCATGCCCCATTGGTTATATCCCCAAATTTATGACATCAATTATACTTTTTTTTACAATTTTACTAATGTAGCTAATTTAGACTTTAATGCATTTTTGTTGAAAGGTTCTTTTGATATAAAAGGCCTCTATACCTTCTTATGTTAAATGTGAAGGAATAAATAATTGACCATTAACAGATCCTAAACATTTTTTCTGTCAGCTTTTCAATTGGACTACTCACAACACATGAATATTTCCACAAGTAAATTCTGGCTAGTAAAACTTCTTGGTGACTATAATTTTTTAAGAATACTTACCACAGTCAGTTAACGTCAAACCCTGCTTATATGTGTAATTTGTCTGTTTAGGATGAGTTGAATGAGGGGCTGAACTCTCTGGAAGAACACAGAAACAAAATCCAGGCTTTAATCGACGAAATCAACCAGATGTGCACCGACTTAGAGGTATGCACACAGTAACATTTATCTGTTTATGGCTCTATGACATGATTAACCTCTCCTAGAAGTTAACATTTTTGTGTTTAATGAAATGTATTTCAACTGTGGAAAATGGTAAAAAATCTTAAATCTTAAATAATATATACTATTTTCTACAGGAAGCATACAAGAAGCAAAAACAGACAGTGTCCGACAAGTTTTACCAAATGTTTTCCATCCTGGAGGAAAGGCGTAAGGTAAAAAATCCCTGTGTACAAAAAAACACAAAGCAAAATAAATGCATGGATGTGGTCCTAATAGTGCTAATGTTATGTAGACTTTTAGTTTTCAGATTTAACCACGATTTTAGTGGACAACGGCCTGACTTTGGCCTACTTCTTTTCTTTACTCCCATGTCTGTGTAGTCAATGACAGAAATGATCAGTGCAGAGGAGGAGGAGAAGACGGGACGGGCCCAGGCGTTGCTACGTTGCTACGGAGACAGTGTCACAGCCAACACCAGACTGATCGAGAGAGCACAGAGTAACATGGATGACCCCGATGGTGTCACTTTTGTCCAGGTCAGTTCAGGTGTATTCATTCAGTGGTTCTCAACCTTTACAGACAGTCTGGGACACAACATTTGGGACACAACATTTCAGGTGGTCAATTATTACACAGGTGTACAGTATATGTTACACACTCTTCATTTACTGTGACGGTGAGGCTGATGTGTTGAAGGTGTTGTCTGTAGTGGCTCTGGAGTAGAGATTGGACCCTGTTGAGCGGGACATAAACATAAACAGGAAAGGGTCTATGGCGGCATGAAGGCAGCACAGGCACACAGCCACATTGAAATACATGTACAAAGTCTCGGTCCCTTCCACAAACAGCAACACAGTGTGGATGAAGTGAAGGACACTGGCTGGGATTAAACACACAAGAAAGATGAGAAAGACCAGTGAACTGCTTCTGATGTATAGGCTCCAGTCACTACTGGACTGGCTCAGCTCATTCCGGATCCGCACAAAGCACACCACAGATACTCCCAAAGGAATGACAAGGCCAAAAACGTTCAGAACCAGACTGTAGTAGAGTAGAAATCCATGGCTGTCGTACAGAGGCTGTATATCGTGGCAGGTTGTGATGTTCAACTCTGGAATCCAGTAGCTTTGACGAAACAGGAGATCTGGGGCTAAACCGGCGCTAAAGACCAGCCACAAGACCACAGTAGCCCAGGCCATGCACTTCCTTTTGGGTAAGCTCTTGTATGTAAAGGGGTGGACCAAGGCCAGGTATCGGGTCACACTGATGCACGCCAGCGTCTGGGTGGAGCAGTACAGGTTGCCGTAGAAACAGGCCGTAACCACCCGACATACTCCTTCACCGAGCAGCCAGTGGTTACCATGGAGATGATAGTGAGCCTTGAACACGAGGGTCAGCAGTAAGAGCAGGTCGGACAGGGCCAGGCTGCAGTAGAGGATGGCAGAGGACACTTTGCGCATTTTGGAGGCCAGGGAGCACAGTGTGAACAGGTTAGCCGGCACACCCACAGCCAGGATCAGGATGTAGAGGGTGGGGATGAGTTTGGTGCTGATGGGGCCTTGGAGATACCAGAATGTTTGGTTACTGTGAAGCTTTAGTGCTGGGGCAGAGCTGGAGGAGACCGAAGTGTCACTTGTGTTTTTGACATGATTTCCAGTTGGAGTGCCAGGTGTGGGAATGAAGGGGTGTCCGACTGCCGAGTCCGGCACATCATATCCAACGTAGGCCGGAGTTTTCTCTTCTCTTTTCTGTTTTGGGACTACAAATAGAGGAAAAGCAAGCATCACACATCATTGTTTATATTAGAATGCCCAACATTGCAGTACCTCCTTGAATGCCCAAGGGGTCATTTCGAAACCGGCCAACAGACATTTATACAGTAATTGCCACTTGGAAGCCTGTTACTGGAATATTTTCTCTTATTTAATTTTATTTATAAAAAAATATAACTTAACTCAACATCAATATGTTATTAGTGTATTTATTTGTTTCTTTTTGTTATGTTAGCAATATTACTTAAGGTCAGAAATTTGATTCATATGACAAATCACAAGTTTTTCAGCAGTGTTTTTTAATTGTGTATGTGAATGTGGAAAATGCTTAAACTGTTTTGAGCTGTGTGTCAGATTTGCTATAGGATGCACGAAGCTTTAACAAATGCCTTAATTTTACAATTTCCCATTGTAACTAATAGGGATCAAAATGACCTCTTGGGCATTCTAGTATTAACCACTCGTAATTTCTGGTGTCTTTTATTCCAGAATCTCCAAAACATGGGAGATAATGTAGAACACTTTTTAAAGAAAATTCATAAACTGGGAGATTGAGGGGTTTTGCACAAAAATGTTACATGCAATTTAAAAGTTGAGACCCTTTCGACCCTTATACGCTTCTAGAAATACCATAAAAAGTGTCATTAGTATTGTGCCATTAATAAGTAATAAGTAATAAGTAATAAATTAATAAGTCTTATATGATCATTTTCTGTAGTCGGGACCAGCAGTAATAATGTTTTTTACTTATATACTGATTTTCACAAGATCCAAAGTGCTTTACAATTAAGCTCAATATTTACCTTTACCTAAATGCAGCAACAGCTGCCTTGGGTCAGACTGGGTGTAAGGTTGTAACTTGTAACCATTCTGTGCCTACAGCATTTCTGACCTCTCCTGTGTCTATAGACTCTTTAAAATGTCATAATAATGTTCAAAATTCCGGAATGGAGGCAAAAGTGAGTTAACTTTACAAAAAAGTTGGATTTGTGGTGAGGGATAGAATGATAGAATAGATAGATAGATGATAGAATGAGCATTCAATGAAAAAACAATTGTGGTCATTCTGTCACAACCACTAAATATCACAGCACAAGCAAATAAAGTGACTTTACTATCTGATCATATTGTTTTTTTTTAAATATAATTCTACTATTAGCACAATGATGGAATTAATCTTACTTTGGTCTTGAAGTGATTTGCTGAAAAACAGAGAAACAATCATCACAAAAAGAACAGATGGCTCCATTGTCTGCTAAGCTCAAATTAAGCACTGTCTGAATATCTTCAGTTTTGTCCCTTTGTGTCTGAGTATAGACTTCTTCAGAGCGGTGACTGACTGTGGCCGCCTCTGGTTGATGTTTTAACATGTTTTGATGTGAATTTCCCACCTCTACTGATGCTTATCTCAACACTTAACACTGTTTACAGCTATAAACTGTAGCCCAAACTGAGGATTTAAACATTTTACTTGGACAGTTTAGACTACAGAATTATTATTTTTTTCATTCTAAATACAACTTTTAGTCAGTGGTGGAGAGATTGGACTACTGTTACTTCAAAAGGACATGCTATGCCTATGTCACTGAAGTAAAATAAAAACTTGGCATCCAGTAAGTCAAATAGGATTACGTCTGTAATGTAATCAGACAAACTAAAAAGATTATAATGTAGAAAATCTGATATTTACAATAAAGATAAAACAAAAAGAAACCAAGACCTTCTATATAATTCCCAGAGCTGGGTAAAGTAATTAAAGTTGTATTGAGTAAGAGTATTGTTACTTTGAAATAATCAAATTACTGTCAGTCCCGTGTCAGTCCCGTGTCAGTCCCGTGTTACTCAAGTAAATGTAATTGAGTAAAGTTACACACGTCTCCAAATCAATGCATTCAGTCATGTTCTTGTGATCATTACATGCTGAAGTTCAAAGGTAGCACTAGAATTTGAGAAAGGCAATTTAGAGACTTTGGACTTGTATGTTGGTTGTAGGCAGATATTTCAGACACATTATTTCAAAATGTCATATCTGTATACTGATGTTTCTGATTATTATTTTTGCTGGAGGATGTGTGTGACTGTTGATTTCCTGGTTCTGATGCACATCTCTCACCCACAAAAAACTAACTGTTTCGTCTTTGGCCAAAACATAAAGTCAGCTGAAGATAAATATAACTTCAGTTTAAACAGTCAACTAATAGTACTAATACTAAAAGTAAATATAAAGGTTTTCTTAATAATTATAGTAAGCCTATGCATGATTAAATTATTGTTTATGTTTAATATTATTGCTTGTTTATACATAGTTTATTATTTATGTATATTATATATAATATTCTTATGAAACCTTTTCAGCAGAGTAGTACGTACAGCAAAATGGTAAAATACTGAACACAACTGCACACACATATATCTTTTTTTCATTTTAGAACATTTGCAAGCAGCATTTTCACAGGAAGCTGTGGAGAATTATAATTTATTTTTTTAATCAGTGATGCATTTCCTATGCATACAAGTGCAAAAGAAGTAAAATACAACTAAATAAAGCACAGTAAAATAAAGAAACAATTAAAAAAAATATTGAGTGTGTGTGTGTGTGTGTGTGTGTGTGTGTGTGTGTGTTTTCTGCCATAAATAATGTTGAGGTCCTTTTGTATTCTTTCAGAGCTCAAGAGAACTTCTTGAGAAGTGAGTATTGATATTATGAAAACATATTTATAGCCTCTTTATATAACTGCTATGTTGTGTTCTTAAACATTGCCCTCCCTCCTGTTCATAGGTTGGTAGCAGCAAATACATCGTGTCCCACAGAGACACTGGACCCAGACGACGAGAACCTGAGCCATTACAAATATAACTTCAGCCCACAGTACAGAGCCCTGCTGAGCATAGACTTCCCCAGAGGTAACATCTCAAAGAATTCAAATACACAGGACACTTTATTAGGTAGACCTACTTACCTCAAATACTTAATCAGACTATAACATTGCATGTAAATGGATTTAGTCATGCAAATATGTCCAAGACAAACCTGTTTGAGTTTGGACCAAGCATCAGAATGAAGAGGAAAGATGATTTAAGTGACTTCTAACATGGTGTGGTTAAGTTTTCCAATGCCAGGTGGACCACATGATTAAATTCATCATTGACAGGAATTTACTACAGAACAATATATATTATTAATATATAGAACAATCTACAATATACAATATATATAGGACCTTATTGTAAAGTCTACAGGCCTATAGTTTGAGCTAGGGGCAGTGATCGAGATGTGTACACTTCTGCTACTATTAATACCCACACATTATATAGCACATTATTGATAACAACTAGGAAGTGTTATTATATAATAATAATTATAATATATTATATGTGCAACAGTGTAATAAGAGTAACCATAAAGTAAACAAAGGATAGGAGAGGATAAAAAGATGAAATAAATGAAAATTAAGATTCTTTTATCAGAGTTAAAAGTGAGGCTAAAACAGGAGTGATGTGAGCAGCAGTACATAATGTCAATTTGATCTAATAATTACACTACAACCATAACAAAATATGTACTTGCTCATAATTAGTGTCACTGTTACACCAACATTCCACATTTAGCTAAAATTTAGAACAGAGGAATTTTTTTTTTTTTTTTTTTTTTACCAATATAGATCAAACAGTCTGTTAAGAGAGTGTTATGAGTTATTTGGTGTCCTGTAATTGCAGATTTGGTGGTTCAAAACTTTCCTGTACTTACTTTTACTCTTATGTTGTATGATAGCAGTTGAAGAGGATGCCCCAGAGGAGCCAGAGTCTGAATCTGAGACAGAAGGGATGGACCTGACCCAGTATGAAGAAACATCTGTACAGTACATCGAACCTCCATCACCAACAGGCAAAGACAGTCCACTGATCATCACCCCTCCGCCTGTCCTGGTGCGGGACAGTGACACAGAGAGTCCTGAGGTGCAGCGGGACACGCCCCACACAGAGCTGAGACAAAGGGTGACAGATCAGTATCAAATACAGACAAATGCTACCAGACAAACACAGCAAGAAACAAGGACAGAGGAGAGGAACCACACTGCAGCAGAGCCACTAGTGAGGGAGGAGGCACAGGAGGGCATGAGCACACTACAGGTATCAACATAAGGCTAAACACTGCACTACATTTAAGGCTTGACACTATCATGGGAAGTGTGGTGACTTTGTGTGTGTTTTCACACACACAAAGTCAAACCCTGGACCTTCCCAGCAAGAAAAATCAAACCCTGGACCTTCCCAGCAAGAAGGTCCAGGGTTTGATTTCCGGATCGGGCTGTTGAGGCCTTCTGCATACACAGCAAAATTGGCGGTGTTAATTTAACTCGGAGGGAGTTAAATTTAACACTTTTTTGGTGTGTATATAATCCTCACGGATTTTGAGTTAAATTAACACTTTGCAAAGTGAAAA
>JAVQKG010014496.1:0-13421 GCA_036025885.1 Hypseleotris bucephala
TACTAATGTTTATGAGGTCAACTGTAAGATCAGGATTGATTTCTTGAAAGATAATTTTATCTTGAGGGCAAATGTTTACATCTTATAAACAGGAAGATCTTCCATTCATGGAACAAATAAATAAAGACATCAGGAGACTCCACAGTTTAACTGTAAATATTGTGGTAACATTCAAAAATAAATCTCAGATCTACAGTAGGCATTTATGAATGAATACTGCTAACGGGAAAGTATAAAAAATCAATGCTTTTTGTTATAGCTGCTACTAGAAGCCCCTCACATGTGGGTAAGAGGTGACAGGTGGTTCTGATAATAGGCCTTTTAAAGTCCAGGATCATTATAAACCACCTACACATTTGTTTTACTGAACCGTCCCAGAGTCCCACCTCCATCGGGAGCTCTTCTATAAAACTAAACAGTTTTAGTGACTGTAGTCATTCATCATGGAGGCTCTGTCAGGAGGGATGAGCTGGGGCAGTTGACCAGGTGAGGCGTTCCCGCAGTGATGAGGAGACGTTTTTGGGTTCATATGGCCCCAGTTCTGAGTGGCCCCTCTGCAGCAGTACTTGTGTCGAGCCAGGAGTTTGGGGCTCCAGAAGCGGTGGTGACATTTGAGGCACTGGGAGGTCCCCTGCTTCAGGTGCAGGGCCCGATGTCTCAGGGCTTTGTGCAGAGAGCAAGTTCGCCGTCCGCACACCTGACACATGAGCCGGGCCTGTCTGTTGAAGCTCCGCGGTGGGTGTCTGAGGGCGTAGTGCACCAGCAGCAGGCCCGGTTTAGAGAAGGTACTGCTGGAGCAGATGGGACAGGGGAACCGTTTGAGGAGCACACTCATGGAGCTGATGGCTGAGACTTTGACTGCACCCCCACGCCACGACTTTACCTGCAGGAGGCTGCCTTTAAAGCGGAGCTGGGCCAGCAGCTTCTTTCTGTTCATCTGGGCCTGCAGTTTACCCCTCTTTCTCCGAAGCTGCAGCAGCTTTCTCTTTGTCTCTTTACTCAGGGGAACACCCACCAGCTTCCCGTCCCGCATGATACTGTGAATCACCACGCGCTTCTTTTTCTTCCTCCGTTTTCGGGCTGCTACGTGGTGGTTCTGATAGTTTTTTGATTGGTAATGAAAATGGTGCTGCAGGGGTTGTGTCTGCTGCTGTAGTGAAGTGTCCTGTTGCATGTGGGACGTCCCAGCGTAGGTGTTGCCTGGCCCTGAATCATAGTAAAGGGGGGAGTATGTAGACTGCGGGGCCTGGCTGCCCTTCTGACCTCCGCGGTCGATGCCGTGTTGGGAGAGCTTGTGTCTGACCAGACTGTTGGAGTAGGCGAAGGCCTTACCGCACACCTCACAGCGATAGTTCTTCTCCAGCCCCACACCTCCTCCGTGCACAGTCTGCGTGTGAGCCGTCAGATGGAAGTAGTGTCTGAAGGACTTCCAGCACACGGTGCAGGTGTAGATGCGCTGAGTGGGTGTGCCTGTGGTGGGGGACTTCTCCCCCTGTGAACAGGAGGAGTAGAAGTCCGAGTTCTCAGAACTAACCTGGTTCCTGGCGCCAGCGGCTCCTTTGATGCGTCTGCCCTGAGAGTCGATCTCTCCTCTCCTATGCAGCTTCCCGTGTCTCACCAGACTCTGAGCATAGGCGAACATCTTGCCGCACAAGTTGCATTTGTAGTTCTTTTGACCTGAGTGCACTGTCAGGTGCTTGGTGAGGTGGAAAGGCTCTCTGAAAGTTTTGCCGCAGACATCACAAGTGTGGGGTTTCTCTCCGGTGTGGATGCGGTGGTGCCGGCGCAGAGTTTCAGCTCTCCTGAAGCACTTGCCACAGATCTGACAGCCGTACGGCCGGTCAGTGTTGTCGCCCGGGGGCAGAGGGCTGCGTCTCCTCCTCACGACTGACCCGGGCTCTCTCTTCTCCCGAGGTTTCCTGGGCCTCCTCTGCTTCACCGGGGGCTGAGTGGGGTGGGTTAGGGGCATCGAGGCACCGTTTAGTGTCGACGTGGAGGAGGGTCCACTCAGGTTCCCAAAGCCCAGTCCTCCGAGCAGACCCCCGATGATGTCCCTGCGCTCTCCCTCTCGGCCCTCCGCGTTCATGTCACAGGAGGCGGCCGCGGCGGCAGCGATGGCCGACATGGCGCTGCTGGTGACCTCGTCCTCGGAGTCATCCAGCAGAGAGGACAGGGGCAGGTGTGGGTGAGGGGGGGCCTGAGCCGGGGGTGGAGGGTGGTGTTGATGCTGTTGTTGGTTCTGGGGATGGGGGTGAAGTGTTGGGGCTAACGGAGCTTTACGGAGAGTTGGGTTGGACATATCATTGCCTAAATTATTTTCAGAATACATTGAGGAGGACTGATGTCTTCTGTAATCCTCTACTCCACTGTTGTAGGCAGGCTGGTTCTGGTAGCGCCCTCTAGAGTAATCTGTGGCATATTTGTCATTAGCCATGTTCATGGGTTCATTTGAAGCCCCTACTCTTTCACTGCCCTCCATTTTAATGCCACTTACATCAGAGCGGTCAGATCTGCGCTCAGAGCTTGTCTTGGTTTTGGAGCTCCGTGGTGGTTTCCCACAGGCCCCAGAGGCTGCATGGTTTAATAAAGAGGTGCTCTCCCGGAAACAGCGTCCACAGGCGGGGCACCGGAAAGGCTTCTCTTCATGGATCTTCTCATGTCGGGTCAGAGACTCTCGACGATTAAATGACTTTTTGCAGATGCTGCAGACAAAGGGCCTGTTTTCTGAGTGTGTGACACTATGTTGAATTAGGTGACCCCTCTTTTTAAACTTCTTCCCACATTCTCCACAGCAGAATATCCTCTCGGGGCTGGGAGAGGTACAGTCCGACTTTCTGCTTTGGCTTTCGGGGGTCAGGCCGTGGCTGCGCAGGTGCCTCCTGAGGCTGGAGAGGTGAGTAAAGGTTTTCCCACATTCACCGCAGTGGTACAGAGACTCAGGCTCAGACTGGCCTGGAGAGCGATTCTGGCTTCCTCTAGATTTGGACTGTTGGCTACCGTTGGCTACATGTGCAGACGAGTTAGATGAAGAAGGAAGTGAGGAGGAAGAGGAGACTGGGACTGATGAAGAAGGAGACATAATGGATGTATGTTGTGGTTGTGACTCACTGACGTGGCCACTCATGCCTACACCCCCAGGCCCTGCACCTCCCACCAGGCCTGAAGAGGAGCTCTGGCTGTGCCCACTCGAGCTGCTCTCGTGGCAGTTACTGACGCTGCCGGAGCTGTGGCTGTCTGCCTTTCTCTGGGGCAGGTATCCCGCCATGGCCTTCTTCCTCCGGCTGCCTCCACTTGACGTGGATGATGAAGAGGTGTCCCCTGACTTTGAGGTATCTTCTTTGGACAGGGACAGGTGTAGAGGCAGAGGGAGGGGGATGCCAGCCTCCTGCTGCATGAGCGAGGCTATCTGGTTTGAAGACAAGACTGGAATGCCTTGGAAGTCAAAGCCCCCGAGCGGGGCGGGCTGTGGGGCGGGGTGTAGTGGGTGCGGGTGGTGAGTGTGTCCGTGGGCATGTGTTAAGGCGTGTGGGGCGAGCTGCTGTTGCTGCTGCTGAGGCTGGGGGGCACTGTGGCCGTGAGACGAGTGCAGAGCGGGGGGCGGGGCCAGTCCTGAGTTAGACTCCGAGCCTCCTTGGCTCAGACCCAGGCCCAGGTGGTTGTGAGTGCCCTGCTGCACCAAGAACTGCTCCAGACTGCTGTTGGCAGGGACCCCTGACAGGAAGTACTGGTTAGCAGCTAGCATACAGCTAAACTGCTGATGGAGGCTACGAGGGTCTGATTGGCCTACTAAGGGGACAGCGGAGCTGCCTGAGGGGTTATTAGAGGAGGAGGTTGAGGGCGAAGGGGAGGAGGTGGGTGGTCCGGGGGAGGGCTGTGGCACAGACAGCCCTGGGTGCAGAGGTGGAGGAGGAGCAGGTGTAACTACACCACCACTGCCACTACCAAAGTCAAATCGGCCCATCCCCGAGTGGAGCTGCTCCTGGGCCAGTGCTGCTTCTGCGGGGTGGAAGGGTCTCAGAAACTGAGGGTAACCAGAGGAGGTAGTACCAGTCCCGCTGGTACTGCTCATTTTACTGGACTTCCTTGAGCTGTGGGAGGAGGACTGACTCTGGTGGGAAATGGAGGGAGGAGGGGCGCTCATTTTGGCAAAGAGTGAAGAAGACTCTGCAAAGGCATTGGACCGCGAGCTGGGCAGAGACCCCAGGCCCAGCCCAGACAGCAGGCTGCCGGAGGTCTCAGAGGGGGGCTGGTGCTGCCCCTGGAGCTGCCCCTGATGTGGCAGCTGCACTTGCTGCTGGTGACTTAGTTGTCGATCCAACCCAAGGCCTTTGAACTGATGGGCTTGGTGTCCACTTAGCATCTCTAAAATGTCCATGGGGTACTTACTGAACTGGAACATCTCCCAATAAAGCTATGGCAGGGTGTCCCAGAGCCACAACTACCCTTCGCACTAATACTCAGCCCTTATTAATTTAATAAGGTTAAGGTTAAGGTTTGATTTACACAAGTTATCCAGTCCAGCCTGTGTCTCTCAGAATACTTTTACATTGACCGTATAAAAGGCCTTAAGTGCATCTGCGAGATTATAAAACAGTTCATAACTAAAGATGAAGTCTGTAGTGTTAGATTAAAGTGTTCCATTTGTAGCTTATTATAAAGTCACTTTGAGTAGACGTCCTATTTATCAAACTGGAGATCTTCAGTCCTTTTCTGTCCTTTGTCCATTCATCCAGTCCAGTCACAGGAGCCTAGAGAGGAGAAAGACAAATAATAAATTGTTTTGAAGTAGTGTCTTTTGCCTTAATGCCCTTGCTCTTTTGTACATCTGGTAAACTGTAGAAAACTATCATGGCATCAATGTAAATTTTTCCACAATTTTTTGTTTGAATTAAATTTGTAGCGTATCCCATCATGGCATTGGACAAGTATGATATTAAGATGATGCAGATTTGAAAGACTCAAACGTTAGGGTCTGGTGCTCACAGATATCCAGGTCTATTTAAGTAAAAATAGGTCAGTGTTTCCCAATTCACTTCAGTAAGCACCAAGAATCTGAGCAGCTGCTGCACTAAAAACTACTGAATATCCTGGAAAGTGCTCTACAAATGTAATATGAAAGGACAATCTGTTCTATATTATACATCTATACAATTAGTAGCGAGTTAGTAAACCTGACTATAAATGGAAAAATAACAAGCTCAGCTTTCTGTGATTACCCTCTAGTGTGTGTTACATGTTAAAGTGTAGCACAGGAAAGAGCAAATGCTGTGCCTCTAAATGCCACACTTTTCCTGTAGTGATGAATCCACTGAGGAACAGCTTCCTGATACCTCTAACACAAAAATAAACGGCAGAAAGGCAAAGCTAGAAACTATTTTGTTTTGGTAAAGCAACGTGTGAATAAACAAAAAGTCACATAACAACATTAGATCAATATCAAGGGTGTTCAAACTAATGTTTGAACATTTTCTGTGGCCCAGGCTTACTTGTTAATCGACCCAAATGGTCTTGTTTACTGCCTATGACTCTACAACATAAAGAAAGCATTCAGTATGTAACAAGATATCTTCTACTTTTCTGTGTTCATTTAGTATAGAGAGCACAAAGCAAGAAAACTGCCAGAACACCACTATTTGTGAAGTGGAATCGTTCACCCCAGTAAGGGGCCCACTTCGGTACTAATGTTTAACAATGTGGGCTATAAATTGATTTAGTAAAATTTATCATTAGCTGAATGTAGCTTTAAAAATAAAGTTGCAACAAAAAACAAACGCAGCATTTTTAGTCTGACCTATAGGCCTTAAAAGATAAATAATAATAAAATGATGTAATGTGCCTAATTCCACCTACAAGAGTTTGTAGAACACAGAGCAAAGAAATAAAACTGCTAAATAAAAACAAAGGAAAGCACAATAAATATAATTTTTATTTAATTTATTAGGAAAGATCTTTAAAATTGTAAATCCAAACCAATTGTAACCAGACTATACTATGTATTTTATACTTTAGCATGTTTGAGATGTAAATAAACCAAAAGATTCAGTACAGGACTATTGTGTTGCAGAGATTGACAGTCAGATTGACAGTCTGGATGCGTGTGTTTAGTGAATGTTTACATCTTACCTGCTGCTCCTCGGGGATAACTCTTTCTTGACTCAAGCACTGGTCACTAAAGTCCACTACCTCTGCAGAAATTGTCTAGCTTGACAATCTGAAACACGCAAAAATATCCCAAGTCACTTTTATGCAAAGAGTATGCAGTATGCTAACACATTAACGAGCGCAATGTGGTTTAACTGCTATCAAAACAAAATTAAGGAGCACATTACGTTCTCGTTTGTGTAGTATACTTAGAAATACTAGGCAGTTTCAGCTATTTTAAATACAGAAGAGCGAACAGAGAAGAGACAGTCTAGTTGGCGTAGCATTAGCAGTGTTAGCAACCTAGCCCACGTTAGCTACAAGGCAGCATACTTGTCCAGGAAGGGCTTTTTGTTTACGTTTTTTACCTTGTGGTCTGTGGAGTTTGGAGCCGAGAAAAGCTTAGAGACACGGGGAAAATATCTGAAATCACCGAGGGGGTATTGTGCCAAATTTGCGCGGTTTGTCCAGGCTGTCAGTGGGGCCTTTTTCTTCATCCATGGAAAAACACAGAGGCAGGCCTCGCTATCCATCGGCTCTTCACTCGCTACAAATACCATTTCCGCTGGCCTTGGCACATATGTCCATTGTCTGCAGCTACAGCGGGCGGTCCGGGGCAAAACTGCGAGTATGCATCCAAATAGCGCCTTTGTTTGGGTTTACGTCGTGTTTTTTTCTGGTTTTCTCCGCGCCTGGCTGCTCTCCTCCCCGTGCGTCTGTGCGCGGGGTGTCGGTGTGCCCCTCAGTGGGAGAGCCCTGCTGTGGTGGTGGTGGTGAGATGGTAGTTTCCTGGCTGGATCCGGGCTGGAGCAGACTGGTTCCGGGTACAGTCTGGCTCAGCTCGGTCTGTGGGCCCGGTTCACCGCCTCTCTGTTTGTAGAATATGGATCGAAAGCGGTATGGTGCGTCATGACGCGTGTTTGCACTCCATTAGTGCGCCTTTTGCCACTGTATGTCATTAAAGTGCAGCGTGTGAAATGATAAGTACTCCATTATAGATGTCGTTAGGCCAATTCTCCATCACATTAAAAAGCCTTTGTGTGTGCATTACTGCACAGGGAATGAAATGAAGATCCTAAATAACACCTAATTACATTCTTAGAGTAGTGATGTATCTCTTGATGAATAAATAAAGCATTAGTCCACGTTAAATTAGACATTATTACCCACATAATTGTCCATGTAGTTCCAGAACATAGAATGTCATTTTTTAGTTATTCATTAAAAAAAGAATCAATAATAATGGTGAAGTATAGGTGACATCTAACAGCAGAGGAAGGACTGGGTTTCTCTAAAATACCTAGGATATGGATATTGTATTGGGTCAGTGGGTTATGATTGTAGTGAGCTGGTTAATTATTTTGGAAATGCTATGTGTAGATTTCCCATGGAGTTGCAATTGAATACCAGGCAACTTTACATCAAAGATTTCATAGGCCTATATTTTTTGTATTATTCATTAAACGCACACGATTTACACAGGCGTGCATGTTATGTGTGTATGTTAAAGATACCTACTCCTAGTTTTTCAAAAGAAGGTGCTGTGTGTCCTCCATCTAGCGGTGCAGAGTGAAATCACAGGCTGTCAGAATGGCACATCTTTCCTCCCCTGTGGGTATAGTGCTTTTCTAGATATCCAAAGACACTTTACAGTCGCATTATTCATTCGCTCCACAGTCAGACTGGTGGTGGTAAGCTACAGCTGCCCTGGGGCACACTGACAAAGGTGTGGCTGCCAGTCTACTCTGTGACCACCACCAAATAGGCTACCAATCACACAACCAGGCAATGTAGTTTAGGTGTCTTTCCCAGGAACACGAAAATGCAGGACTGTGCCACTGCCACCCCCAAATTGCCCAGGGTGCCATCCATGTAAGGCCCATAGTTGTCCGTCTGTGTCCTTCAAATGGCAATAGGCAGCTGCACCTATGAATTCATTGTTTACCTTATACAACAAGTAATCTAATTGACATTAAAAAACAATGCCATCATATCACATCTGTCCCTTTTTTTTTAGCTTACAGTGTATTCCCACCGACTCCGTGTGAAAGCTCATTACTGTAAATAATCTAACATAGACATATTTTTGTTAAATGAAGTACTCCCTCTTGTCTAATTATTTAAGAAGATGAGTTCTGCAGGTCACAGGTTGGGCACTGTGGTTCTCTCACTCTCTGATCCAGTCCTGCTCTACTTTAATGCTTTAATGAATTTAATCATTCATGTTTAAAAACCAGAGGAGGGTCAAAGGAAGAGGAGATGTTCCCGTGTGGAGTCTCAAATTGGTCTCATGGGTAAAAGAAAAAAAGCACTGAAAGAAGCACAGAGGAATGCAGACTGTGCATGTTGCAATTTTATAATTAAGATACATTATAAGCACTGTTGAATTTTCTTTGTTAGAGCAAGTGGCATGGCAAAAAGGAAATTATTTATGCTTTGTCCTATTTGCTGATGGGCCATCTTCTGTCATTCTCTCAAAGTTTACTTTATTAAACATATGATACAACAATTGTTTTTTTTTACCTTTTACACCAAGTAGTGTAACCTCACAAGAGATTTGTCTTTCCAAGCAAGTACCATATGTAAATAACTACAATGGACCAAAAATATATGTGCCTTATTTCTTGACCTAAAACGGCCCTTAAGTGTCTAAACCAGGACTAATTTCAGGGTTAAACTTGACCTAAGGACTAAACCAAAACTAAACTGGGACTAAATCATGACTGAACAAGATCTAAACTAAACCACTACTAAAAAAACATGACAGAAAGTATCATCAGATGTAGCCCTGGGTCATACATCTTGTTTACACCTAATTTAGGACAGGTTTAGTTTTGATTTTGATATTATTTTGTCCATCTTACTTTTTCCAGTCCATTAAAAGTGTATAATCCCTTTCCACCAATTAAATGAGTTTTTCCTCAAAGATCCTGTATGTGCCTCAGTATAGTATATAGATTAACCACATTTCTTATCGTCATTAATGAATATGAGTATGTAGTTGTAACTGTCCCTATGCTTTCCCCAAAGCAAGTGAAGGTAAACAATTTAGTGTAGCCTGGAGACAGACAAAAAGAACGACAAGACGTGCTTGTGGTTTAGTGGGATTTTTTATTATAATTATCAATAGTATGGTTTCTACAAACGCAAGAATTGATCACCAAGAACAAAAGGGTTGCACATTTGTGAGACCTTCGATTGGATATTCTTGGAGATATAGAGAGAGGGATGTCATAAATAAATGTATCATACAAGTTGAGGTATGCAGAGTAGCTTTTGAGAATACAAATATGCCAATGCCCCGCCCTAGCAATGAACACAGGCCCATTCATTCAGTCCATTCATACAGTAAACACAGGTCTATCAGGGGAGCAATAACCAAACAGAACACAATATCTGAATCAGGGGGACATTAGAAATACAGATTCATCTTTGCACAATTCCCTCTCTTTTCTTCAACAAATAAAAACACTAAAATCTCACTTTCTGAGAATAATTGGAAAAGAGGGACAAGCATCTTATTGTCAATGGAACTAGAAAATGTTTTATATATGCCTTATCTAATGTCTAAGTATTATTTTAGAACAATGGCAGGCAAACAGGATGTAAGATTTTGACTATAAGACATGAACTGGGAGAGTATTATCAGTAATTTTGTAGTCCGCAAGTTTTCTAAAATAATGCTTTGACCCTGTTGAAGTAAAGTAGTTTGTCTGTAGACTGTAGAGGCCAGGGGAGGGACTAAAGTAAAACTTGACTGCTATTGGTCAAAGTGCAAACCCACTATGTCCCAAGGTTAGAATGAAGAGTTTAGACTTGGATTGTTCAACAGAAAGTGAGACAAATGTTTGTCTTGAAACAGTGGCTACGATCCAACGCACTTCTTAAGTCGACTTTTAGTCTTTATAAAAACCTCAAAGCTTTTCCAAGAAAGTCACAGTACATTCTCACAGCCCTCAATATCACTCATCTGAAAAGTTTGTTTTTGCCAGCTCTCGTCTGCAACTTTTCAAAGAAGCTGCTAGTATACAACAACAACAAGGAGGTTAGGTTTAGGTTTTGTGTCCTTTTAAATTTTCGGAAAACGCACATAAACCTTGATAGAAGACCTTCCACAAATTCAATTCAAATACCATAAAATGACACAAAATTTACATTTCCGAAAGATTTCTCACTTTGGTGACTGTAGCTCAACAAGAAAAAGCTGTAATCCATTTATCAATTAAAACACTACAGGCCTTTTTAAAAATTCATTACAAATTGATATGAACATGTAACAACTTGGGTTTATAAAAACAATTGCCTTTATTGTCACTAAGCAAAGACAAAAACCCAAGTTCTGTTAAAATCAATATAAATTAGGTCTGCATTCCCAAGAAGACACAAGGACTAGACACACACGGGCACACAACTGAAAAGCAGACGTATTTTTACATTTACACACACACACACGCACACGCCATGACATCATCAGTCAGAACTATGACATCATCAACACTGGCCGGCGACATCATCAACATGCGTTTCGTCTTTTCTCGAAATGATTGCATCAGCTCTTTTTAGTTCTGGAGATAGTAATATTAATAATAGTATTCTTTTTAAATTCCATTAGAAAGTTTGAATATACTCAAAAAACAGGATTATACATTTAAAATTCACATAAAAAAAAATAATGTTTGAGTAAATGGAAAAAGGACGGGAGGGAGGTCTTTACATATGATTAGAAAGTATGAACAGTGACACATAAGTGGCTGCAGGAAGCTTCATGAATCATATCAAATCAATGCCTCCACTCAGCCCCAAATGACACTAATGACCCACTCCCACCAGAGGAGGCCAGGACTGGAGTCTACAGAGGAGAGCTACAGGAAATGACTAATCATATTAAAACTACAGTATGTGACATATTATTACAAGGAAGTGCTGCCTTCATGTAACTTAATATTGTATTTTAGAGTTCTGTGTCATGTAGGAATGGTAAGTACTTTTTATTACTACAATTGTAATAGTGTAAATGAAAATGAGCTTCAGCTACAGTAAAGCTGGTTGGTTCAATCCAGGTAAAAAATAAAAAATTAATATAAGTGTTATGTTATTATGTATTAACCAGCCCCGGTCTGCCCTGGTGGAAATGAGCTAAAAGCAACAGACAGTTATATTTGTTCATCTCAAACAAGGCCAGTTTCTCCTTTAGACTCTTTAAAGTCCAGCCTGAAGCCAGAAGGTCCATGTCACATCCAGAACAATGGAAGAATGACTTCTTCATGAAAACACAATAAATATCATGTTTGTAAAGTTTCAAAAGTCCCTTAAATCTTTGAGGATACAAAATCACTTAGCAGTGTTGGTTATTCTCTGGTCTCACTTTTATAACAAAGAGATTAAAATTAAGTTTACACAAGCATGCCTCCGGACAGTGACGCACAGTACAAATGAATGAGAAGCAGACGCTGTACAGAGCACACAAACACAGTTAGTTTAGCCCTTGTTGTGAAGTGTCCATTGTCCCCTCGTCCAGGTGAGCAGCTCGAATGTGGCGCAGTAGAGACACAAAGGTAACAAAGCTCAGATCTCTACGTTTCATGAAAAGTCTGTGGGTCTAACTCTGACCCGTGAATCAGTGAGGTGGATTCTTCTAATTCAAAGATAACTTACGCAAAGGGTCACAGCACAATGTTTCATAAAGATATACACCCACTGTACAAAGGCTTAGTCAGCTAATGTCATACCGGACCGCAATGGCAGCAGTTTGTGTTGGATTTGGAAATCAAGCCTCAAAGGCATTTCATTTTTGCAGAGAATGGTTTGTGATAGTCCAATCACATCTGGACAAAAATCTGGCCCTAATGTTAAACTAGCTGGCTAAATATAAATGAGTATACACACTACTACGGGGCTCAGTTAGGGTAATATTAATCATAATTTCATAAAAATCATTTTAAATATTTTTACGAACATATAGACAAAGCCGTCTGTCAGTGTCAGTGCTCCACGTCAGAGCACTGAGGACGGAGGACGACTCAAAGACAATTCAACAAATCCAATAAAGTCACACAGACCTGCAGACTCAAGCTGCGTTAGGATTTTTTGCTTTTTTCAAATGGACATTTCTGTCTTCCCTTTACAAAGAATGGCTCAATATTCGGTTTCCAATACAAAGTGACCTCAGATTAAAGGTGTGTCCACCATGTTTGTTTTGGGGAGGGGTCTGTTAGCAGCTCGCTCTCGGGACAGTGCCGCACTGAAGCTCAGACCCTCTGTTTTACCTCCTACATTTCCCATCATGCCCTGGGCTCACACAGTGACCTCGTTCTTACTGCCAGTCCGCAGCCCCTGCCCCCCTCCTCCCCCCGGGATGAAGTGCAGCTGTTCGATGGTGTTTTGCCTCTTGCTGGCGAAGGCCATTCTGCGGGCGTTGGGGTGGCCCATGGAGCCCGTCCCGTGGCCGCCGTAGGGGTCCCACGGGTGGGACACGGCGCCGGAGCGCTCATGGTCGTGGCCCGAGGTGGGGTGGGAGTTCATCTTGATCATGTGATGTCGGTCCATGGAGGGCGTGGCACAGATGTTCTGCTGAGACTGGGCTTTCTGATGGTGGCTGAGGCGGCCCATAGTCGGGACCATCCCGGGACCGCCTCTCTCTCCTCCCATCAGCCCCATGGTCACCAGGCGGTCCTCCAGACGGTCGGGCGACACCAGCAGTCTCTCATGGGACCTGCCACAGAAAGAGGGCTTTAGTCACTGTACAGTATGTTCACACAAATGTGTTTTAAATGTGAATTAACAGAGGTAAAAAGACTGTGAGCATTAAGAAGTGGCAAAACACAGCCATTTTAGGATGCTGGTGTGTTCTTTAAAGCTCGAAATGAATGCCATTGTTGATATTCATTTGATAACTCCTCATTTACTGCTAAATGATATCATACACAGACACCAGTGGTGACAATGATGTAAATTATAGATGTGACCTTTTCCTCCCTGGCATCTTTCCCTGTATATATCACCTGTATATATCACCTGTATATATCACCTGTATATATCACCTGTATATATCACCTGTATGTATCACCTGTATATATCACCTGTATGTATCACCTGTAAATGTCACCTGTATGTATCACCTGTATATATCACATGTATGTATCACCTGTAAATGTCACCTGTATGTATCACCTGTATATATGACCTGTATATATGACCTGTATATATCACCTGTAGGTATCACCTATCTATATCACCTGTATATATAACCTGTATGTATCACCTGTATGTATCACCTGTAT
>JAVQKG010014619.1:0-13090 GCA_036025885.1 Hypseleotris bucephala
TTTCGGCTCAGCTCCTTCTTTACCACGATGGTCCGGTACAACGACCGCATTACTGCAGAGGCTGCACCGATCCGCCTGTCAATCTCACGCTCCATCCTTCCCTCACTCGTGAACAAGACCCTGAGATACTTGAATTGAGATCTTGAAATGTATCACCTTATATTTTTTTGCTGAATAACCTTGAGTTACAATTTCCTTTCTTTTTTACTCAAACAAACGATAGTCTACGAGGGGTCATAGGTGAAACTTCTATACACAGTATTGGCTGATTACATTGTTATAGGCTGATTAACCCTTTGAACTTACAAGAAGGCAAATAGTAAGGTGGCCAATGAGTTTACTTTTTCTTACAATTGTGTATCGTTTTATGACCACCCTCAGAATAATAGAGTAGGCCATGATCTTTTCACTCATTGCATGATCAGAGTCTCACTTGACTATGTTTTTTTGGTCTTTTTCTGCCAACTGTGTTTCCTGATGGTCACCAGCGAAGTGCGATATCCTTCTCTTAGCAAACATCGGCTTCTGTCCGGGATCTTTTTTATTTTTAGCTTCTCAATTATTTGTGCAGCTTTCTGTTATTTACTGTGTTACATCTGCTCCTGGATAGATAAGGCCCGTGCCTGCTATTCAAGCTACCTAATTTCTCAACACCTTTTTTCTCTTTGTTCAGCCAGCGAGGTAAACTGCCTTTGACTGGTGTGTGCTTTGTATGGGGCAGCTGTGGTCAAGCTCAATAAGTTTTTTGAGCTTTTTACACCTGTGACTGCGAGAAGAGGGGAGCTAAGCTTAAGTCCGCTCAATACTACAACAGATGGGCGACAAAAGACATTTAATCAGGAGTGCTTCTTCACTATGGGGCTTGCACTTTCACTGAAGCATCACCTTTCCCCCAAACTCTTTAATGACCTTTTTTTTTTATTTGATTTTTTTTTTTTAGATGTTTTGAAAATTATGTTTACAGCATGCTGTAGTGTTGATCGCAGGCCAGTGGGTATACACAATCTGTGGGTTCTCTCTAGCTTCCTCCCACCCTCCTAACCTATAAAAGAAATGTGAATTGTTTTCTTTCTGCAACTTACTCTTCATTTTCTAGTGTTCACCCACCCAGGCCCAAAGTTGGTACTGGGGGAGTCTGCTTAATACAATGGCAGATGGACAACAAAAGACATTTCGTTTTTTCCCGTGCAGATCAGTGAGGGCTTTCACTTTACTTAAAACCCTTAATTCTTCTTGTGGGCACATCTGGTCTCTTCAGAGGTGCACTTTAAACATAAGCACACTTCTATGCACACTCCTGAGTGCATAATGTCTGGTGTAATAGGCCTCTTCAGACCAAGTGTTTGTTATTAGTGATTGTCTGTGTAAAGCACCTGACCACATCTTGTTGACTCTGGGGAAGCCCTCTTATCTTTGTCACTGTGCTTATGTTGAGGCACATATCACAGGCTTAATGTGGCTCAATTGGACTGTATTTATTCATTAGGATTATTGATCTTGTGGCTGCTAGTCAGTACTCCAACAAGGAAAATAATTGTAAATGTATATAAAATGCAGTATTTGTCATCTTTTTATTCACACAATGAATTTTCTGTGGGGAAAAAGGCACAGTCTACGCTATGTATACAGCATTTATTTGAGACTCAAGTTTTAATTGGGTGTTCTGTAGTTGATGGAGGTTGTGGGATAGATTCTTGTCCTCTTTATGTTATAAACAGCAGTATTTGTTTTGCTAAAGAAAACTTCATTCAGACATCCCAACTCATACATTATAATATACAAACCTTCACATATCATGCTGGTCTACTCATTACATTACTTTGCGTGGCCTCTTGAACTTAAAATAGGTCCGTAAATCACTTCTTAAAGCATTTTCTTTGGCTCAGTAGTCACAAGAAGCAGCATATTCATTCTCCTATCAAACAATTATCAGCATGGGAGTCCATTGGAGTCCATGTTGGATCTTGGTACCACTTGCTGAGCCTGTATCTTTTGGCAGTTGCTGTGATAACTAGGGAGGAAACAGTAAGTCCTGTGGTATCATCAGCATATGTTGGATATTATTTCCTTGAGAACAGACCCAGAGCATTAGTATTTTATCAGCACAGTTTCTGAATGGCCCTCTGTGGTTCAGATCCACTTTAAAAATTAAAACCAGTGGGGATGTAAGTCTCCATCTCATAAATATGGCATATACTGAATAACTCATCCTAGTAGAACATGATATCTCATATCTAGTCAGCAAGACGGTTTCTGTGATTTTAGTGCAGATTTGTACTTTGAACATTGTGTTCTTCATAGTGAACCTACCTCATCATTCTTGTGAGATTTGAGAGTTTACAAGCACAGATCTATCTTGAATAGCTTGCATTGATTTGGTTGGATCTTATCTGGCTCGATCCATTGGTGTGGTGTGGCAGTAGTCTTAGAAAACCACGGTGATGTGACAGAACTTGGAGAGTATTGGCAGCCACAATAGTAACCATAGTAATTATCAGGTAGCAAAACTATACACTCAGACAGTTGAAGTTTGATATGGCTCAAAAAGCTGCATTCTTCTCTCTCATACTTCTATTTATAAACGCATTACCATTCCTTATTGTCTATTGGCTGCTGTGATGCACAAAGACTAAGGCTTAAAACAGCATATTGTGGTTTCAAAGAGTGCTTTTGTACTTTTGAGGACCACACTTCCATTTTTTTCTCCTCTCTTTGCCGCAGCTGCCAGCTTTAGCCTTTACTCAGGAGGTGTGTGGGTGCGATGTGATGGTTATTAGACCTTAATCACCTAAAAGATCAATGCTGTACATGGCTCTCACAATGGCCATTCACTTCAAACTGCGGGCGGGTCATTTCTGATGTCCCAAAGCCATAGGGACCACATTAAAAACTCAAGGTCTTTAGTGTCGCCTCTCCCAGCGTCCCCTTCCTCTCTCTCACTCCCTTTGAGCTAATCACTCTGTAGTAATCCATGTTGGCCATGATGCTGCATGTCCCGTGGGATTGCCCTTGCCCCCTGCCTCTCAGCAAGTGTCCCAAGTAATGAGGGGAACCCCACCATCTGTGAGCCCTAAGACCCAGAGCTCAGCAAAATGAAGTGCCATACTGTAGTTTACCTCCAAAGGCCTTTGCTGAATTTTAGTATTACAGTTTCATATTTAATTCCAAAATAATATCAAACAGAAGAGATTTTTGACTGTATTCATGTCCAAGATATTTTATTATCACCAAAGTTGAATAATAAAGGAATCGCGCCAAAGCCTGTTCAAGTCATCTGGCAAGACACGTCACCGCAACGTCACGTGACTTCTAATGAAGACTACAGGAAGTGGCCGAAACATGTTGAGGCACAAACACACAGCACTGGTTTGTTAAAAGGAAATCTCTTATAATAATCTAAATGGGAACCACAATATTGTGCTTATTTAAAAAATGAGATTCTGTCAATAACCTAGCAGCTTGCCATTCTTGAGCCAATGTTATTCAATTAGCTCATTTTAAAAATGCAACATAAATGTAACACTTGTGTTTTTTGTAAAAAATGTTTTATAAAATATTGTTTTAATGAAATAAAGTAGATATTGTCAATCATTCAAAACAACCAGTTTTGTAATCAAAACCATTAATAATAACTAATAGTATACAGTTACATAATTGTTTTTGTATGCAGAATATGCAACAACCTACGCTTACAGAATTACAGATACCCTTCAATTTGGCTTTCAAAGGCTTAGCGTCAGGAAAAATACTTAATGTCAAGCTTTATTCAACAAGCACTAGTCTAAACCAAGAGAAGTGCATCCCCGTGTCAGTCAGGTTATTTATCAAAGATACTGCCTACCTATTTACTTTGACAGAGCTGAAATTAGGGGTGTGGTGGGCCCCGAGCAGGTATGAAATGTACTCGCTTTTCAAAATAATTATAGCATTTTTGCTGTCTGCAAAATCAACATGACGCGCATTGGTCCCTTCATCAGAGAAAGTAAATGACTAGTTTTGCTGCTGACGTTTGTAGAGATCATAGCACAATTGACTCTGGAAATCCCATTAAGTCCGTTCTGTTTGGTTTTATGGACAGTTTAGAAGAATAATCGTGTTGTGTAAATGAGGATAAGTAGATTGTTAAAACTGTTTATGTGAGAAATGTGACGTTCAGATATCACATTATGCTGTTATGTGTTTGAATGAGGGCAATAATCAGATTAAAAAGAGATTGTAATGTTTATATGACAAAATACAAGGCTCTAGAGCTCCCACAAGTATTGTATCATTTTCTTAGTTTAGTCATGCAACAAAGCAATTTAAAAATCTGAAAAGTAGGATTTGTGATAGTGTAAAATGGCCATTGCATGTTGGAGTTGGCAGTTTGCTCTCACTCCCAATGTTCTGTCCTTGGGCAAGACACATCACCCACCTTGGTTGTATGATACATTTACAAAACTATTTTTCCTCACAGCAAGATTCCTAGTGACAACCTTTATCTGCATGTGATGTTACATGGGTTCTCTCTAGGTAGCTACTCCAGCGTCCACCCACTCTACAAAGCATGTACTGTAGGTAAATTAGTGGGTTGCTTTAGTGAATGAATCAGTTTGTGAATAGTTGGATGTCTGCCATTATGTGTTATCACTGCTTATAACATTAAAAGCTTTTGGCACGTACAAATGATGGCAAGCATTCTAGTGTCATAGATGAATACAGCAGCGTTTAGAAAAAAAACCTATTACTATTTTGTTTATGGAATCCTTTCTGCAGAATATTTTGGGTAAATCTCATATCAGTCAAATGTAATAATTTTCCCTTTCCGATTCCCCATTTTGAGGCCAGTGCAAATGATCATTCCTGTAGCTTACAGTAGCTTGCAGATCGCTTTGGCACATGGTTTATGCTAGAGCAACCCTCTCTGCTTAGGCTTGGGGCTGGTACAATGTGTTCTCTGGCTTGTGACCATCTTTGCCTTGATTTATATTAAATCTATTAACTTTTCAAAATCCACATCCCAAGGGGCTTTGGTTTTAATCATGCAAAACAAATATGAATTAACTCCAGTAAAACCTCAGCTCAGATCCATCACTGTTTGGATTAGGACTGTCACAATTTCCATCTTTACAAATTGCTCTTGTTAAAGTTGATTTGTTCGAGATACAGATCAGAAAGTTACACGTTTGAGCCGAAAGTACGTCTTTGGCACAGCCGAACATCCGAGCTCAGATCCTGTTGCCACAACAGTAGCTTTATTATGTCTGATGTTATCGGTGCAATTAGCTCGACATTTCACCTCCTCCCTTCTCCTGGGTGGTACAGAGCACACACACACACACACACAGTAGAGGCATGTATTGTGGCAGAAATGAGAGTGCACCAGTAAAGCTGTCATCCCGGCGACTGAGGAGCTGGTGGGTGGAGAGGAGGTGTGTAGCCTAAATTTGAATCAAGGCCACGTTTCCTCAGGCACAGAGTACTGCATGTAGGCCGACTTTACCCTATTTGAACATATTACAACATATGAGAGAAACATTGGTTTATTGTCTGGTTCAATACAAAAAACTAATAATGTGACAAGGTACCGCTATATATTACTACATGACTATAGGATACCTGATACTAATATTGTTGCCTCTTTTTCAAAGATTCATCGTCATAGTACATAGATTCATTGTGTCAATTATGATTAGATTTCTTCAAGTGATTCGGCCTTCAGTTCCAGTTGTCACTGTCATTCTACTGATTATGACCCATTACACATCATGAGAAGGTACCTACTACCTATCCCATCTACTTTGGGCGTAAGGCAGGTACACCCTGGTTAATCACAGGGCTAACACAGGTGGGCTGGATCACCATTTAACATGTCTTTGAATAGTGGACAGTACCTTTCAAAGACAGGTTATCTTAACATGTCTGGCAAGAACCCATTTTAACATGAGGTGGACATGCATGCTTTCTGGCTGACTGGTTGAATCAGAAGTTAAAAAACATGAACCACAAAGATTAACATTAGCATGCTGAAATCTCTCTATGTAGAATTCAATTATCAATGGTTTGTGGAAAATTCTCACATTATTTGAGGAAAATGGGTTGGTTTTGTGTTGCGCTGAACCCAATACTTGTCATATTTACTTCCTGAGGCTTTTGTTTTGCAGATATTTTCACTGGGTGGAGCTGAGATATTCATTCAGCGTGTTCAAACAAGAGCTGGTTGTGAAGCAGCCAATTGGCTTCACTGTCGTCCCATTTTAGAAAATCAAATGTGATTTAACACCTACGTGCTGCTGAATGATGCTGGAGACAGAGCCATAGTGTCTAGTTTTTCATAAAGCAGGCCTTAACCAGGACTTAAGTTTTATCCAGAGCTAAATTGGGACTATTTAAATAAAGTCTAATAGACTAGATTGAGAACCACTGTATTAGCTGATTAAACTATGAAGGAACTATAATTCCTTCAAAATCAAAGCGTACAACTGAACAAAGCCAAAGTAGGACTAAATTAAGGAAATCATTACTAAAATTTGACACACATAATAAAACAATGTACATTTAGTACATTATTGCAACATAATGTTCAAATAAGTCTTTTTTTTCTTATGTCTCACAGAATGGCACAAAGAAATCCTGGGACTTCATGCGTACCCACGACAGGTAAAGCACACATTTTTGTCTTGTTATTTTTCCTCTGCATCAGTTGTAAATGTCTACACTTCCAGGGGGCACTGTAAGAGAAATATCACACATTTGTGTCAAAACGGCTTCCCCCCAATTTACCCACAGTCCCATCATGCCCTAAGGTAAGTCTCAGGTCATTTAAGCCCTCTTTCCTCTACCCCTGACCCACGCAGAGGTCCCAGTGAAAAATCGTCCCATTGAGACAAAGGCAGTAAACCCCAAGCCTGCATTTTAAGAGACAAACACCCCACGGGAACACCACTGTTTCCCCCTGAAGCTAGGAACTTATCCCACATCTGCGTGCATCGGAGAGGGCAAGGCTTGTTTTGCATTTTTGTTCAAGTGTGCATAACATTTTCTTCTCAGCAGGTTTTATTTGGGCGTTCAGCTCTTTGTCACATTTTGGAAGCATTAGTGAAAAAATGGGAAAGACAGATGAAACTTAAAAGAATAGTTGTTTTCTATGTGTTTTGTAATGTATGGAAATTAGTATTGTGTTCCTATGGTATATCTTGAAATGAAAGGTTAGTTAAATCATTACAGTTTTCACACATTCATTTGTTCTGCCCAATGACAAAGCTTTTCAAATATTCCCACAGTTTTAGTACTTAATGTATTTATAGCTTTGGAACATGTAATCTATCTATTCTCTTGACATAGACATATGTTTGCAATCAAGTTTTAAGGCCATCCGTCAGAGCTATATGGCTAACTGTACTGGGTCTAAATCTACATACATTTTGGAGTGTATCTGGATAACTGCCTGGATTCCTGGTTTGTTGCAAATGTGACCTATTGCCTTGGTCTGGTTCGTACTTTCCTCCACAAATTTTATCTCAACATCTCTGACTCTGTCTGGGATTTGAGTGAAGAGACAAAAAGATGTTAGCAGCCGACAGTCATAGATTACATAATTATTTTGCTTACCCTGTAACTTATATATGTCGTAAATCCCTAGTTCTTTAAACCCTGTACTAGGTCTACCCCAGATTTCCCGCCGTCCCACTGTTGAAGCCCCGCGCAGTGCACCAGGCTAAACGGTGCATGAAGAGTCCTGAGCGTCCGTTTAGTTTCTTGGTTTAACCATTAGAGACCTTTTCAGGAGGAAGACGTAATGATGTGGAACAGCGCTAAGAGACACTAGCCTCAGGGGACAATACTTCAATGCCTTAGGCCCAAAACTGTCCTATTTTACTGTTATATTGCAGTGCATCTCCCAGATCTTATCAATACTGATTTTGTGTCATGACAATATATAGAATACAGACAAAGTCACAAAATAATGATGATTTATACATTTACATCTACTAGATTGAAATAAATTGTCATTAAAACCTTTGGCGCAGTCACTGGATAATTGGCGATATCTTGCAGCTACATGCACATTACATGCTACACAACTTCTACACAAGATACTGGAATGCTTTAATTGGACAGTAATGTAAAGAAAAAACTCAATCTTTTGTGTTCTTAACATGTTACATTTGAATGTTGCATAGTTGTGCTATTTGTAATAAGTCAGTAATGTAAGTTATCTGTAAGGTTTCCCCAATATGTTAATAATATTTCTTCAGGATGTTGAGGTGTAGGTTACAAATTTTGTTAACTATGGCCTTCATTTTGGCATGTTTATAAAGACAGATGCTACACTAAACAGCATAGATAGACCATTCCCAGCATGATATGATCAAACAAGTGAACACTGAATATTATAGGTCTTGGTGAGTCAAACCATGCAATTGTTTGGGGAATTGTTGAATTGCCTTTAGTTAATACATGTTGTCTGTCTATGTGTTCTGTCGCCATGTCAGCCCTGCAACTAAAATTGTACAAGCAATTGTACAGAATGCACCCTACTGTGATACAGTTAAGTATTTCATAACTTCTAATGGGTCTAAGAACATTATTGAACAAATAAATTAATTCATTAGGTACAGCAAGATCAGCTCACTCAAATGTTCTATTCTAAGCAGCCAACACTAATGAAAGAGCCCTTTAATTTGACAGCTAACTAATTTATTGTTGGTAGTAAATTAAAATAAATAATGGTTGAAGTCGCTCTGTACAGTAAGAACACAGTGTACATGTAAAGCAATTGACTTTAAAGAGTTTACAAACAGTCGCGGTTGATTAGCCCACGGACTCCTGATAAAATAAACAATCAAAATGATAAAAAAGCGATCAGCCACTGTCACTTGAGAATACCTATTGTACTGTAAATATCTAAAGTGGCAGTAGTTATCAGCGTATAGGCACCGTAGCTCTGGGGCCAGTTGTAATATGCACTTCCTGGTTCAGCATGGGAAAACCGGGGACTGGCTTCCTGCCGCCTCAGACACTTCCTCTTTCCCAACAGCCTACAGCCCAAGACTCCAGTGTGCACAGCTATTCACATGCCATAGACAAGTCCACCTGTGCATTTGTATGGAGCTTTTAGTGGTACTATTTGATTATGCATGAGATTTAGTTCTATGTTGTGCTTTTATGGCCCAAGATGTGCTATAAGAAAGGCAAGTTTATTTCATACAAAGGGTAATTCAAAGTGCTGTACAGAAGTATTACCATGAAAACTGTAACCTATTTGTTCATTTTGATGGTTGACATAAAGCCCCTCTTTCAAGACAGTCATGTGAATTGCAGCAAATTGCAACTAGTATATTCTGATGACTTTTTTATGTTAAATGTACTCTTACTTCATCTTTGTGAGCGAAGTCTGTGTGTGCGCTTTGTGTTCCGTTGTGTTCTCTCCAACATCCTCCTACCATACAAAGACTTGTATGTAGAGGTCAATGGGAAAATCTAAACTGCCCTAATGAATGACTGTGAGAGTGAAAATGGTTTTGTTACTACATGTCTCTGTGTTAGCTCTCCAACTACCTGACCATTGCAGCCTGGCTAAAGCCCATACTTGGCTGAAGTGTCTAATAGCATTTTGTCTTCTTTCCACAGTGTATCAGTGCTGATCTTCAACACCACCTCACACTGTTTTGTTCTTGTCAAACAGTTTCGGCCAGGTACGTACTTGTGTGTCCGCCCCATTTTAAATAAAAACTGTTGCGATTGGTTGAGTAAGATTTATCGACTGCTTTCTCTTCAAAGACAGTATTCTGACCCTATATCCTTTTAAAGACCTTACATATGCTATATTCACATTGTTTTGAAAATGCATTGTTCTTTATATTCATTTCTTCCAACGTAAAGAAATGTTTATCACCAGCAGCAGCAAAGAGAAAAGAAAGAGGAAAATATGTATCAATGGCCAGACTTCCTTGTATTTAGCTCACTGTGATGTGGAGCAGTCCCTGGCGACTTCTAACAAAAGAAGTTAACCTGCTTTGTGAAGTTAGTCTATTTCTCTTGTGGACTATTTCTGAGAGTTCATTGTTGAAATAGAATAAACAGGATTGTAATATTGTGCTGCTGACATTCTTACTAAGCCCCCAGGATGCATCACAATCTAGATCAAGATAGCGATCAGGAAAATAATAATAAAATAATAATAATAGGAACCCAAATTTAGTGTTTTGAATTGAGACTATACTGACGCTCACTTGATATTGCATATTATTCATTCTAAAACCACACTATGTCATCTTTCTTTTTCATTTAGTTTAATCTTGATTAAATCCATTAGCTTGATGCACTGCAATAGTCTTGAGCACCAGGCAGATGAACATGTCTACTTAATAATATGGCCATTGAGTGTACCTACTACAGCTGACCAGTGCATTAAGCTAGGTAGTATTAACAGTGGTGCAAGAATAATATGTACTTCTTGTAAAAAGGTCTTTCAAGTAACTATGAACCAGGTATAATGTAAAAAGCTCTCTCTTGTCTCACCTGTAGCTGTGTACATGTGCGAATGGGAGAGATCCAAGTCCCAGCCGCCCAAAGCAGCAGAGAAGCCGGAGGAGGGTGCAGCTGAGGCCTCTGAACCCCAGGAGGGCCCGTCCACTGCAGCGGAGGGGGGAGAGGGCAGCTCCGGTTGGCCCCCAGCCTCATCGGGGGTCACCTATGAGCTCTGTGCCGGCCTGGTGGACAAACCTGACCTATCACTGGAGGAGATCGCCCGACAAGAGGTGCTGGAGGAGTGTGGCTATGATGTGCCAGCCTCAAAACTCAAGAGGATTACATCATACAGGTGAAACTGGACAAGAGCAGAGTGTATGAAGTCTTTTTGGAAACTTGAAATCTCTCAAAATCATCGCTCTGTTGTCATTTTAAGAAATAGCTTTTGCTTAATTTGTTGACAATAATTGGGTGTTGTATACAGTCAATTTAAAGTTTATTCAAGGGAATGAATATAAGATTGAATATTTGCCTGCTAGTATATGTCTCTGTGTAAAGGCTGGGATGGGCCTCAACCTGGAACCCCTTAAAGGAATCAGTTTAAGAAGATTTGGGAAAGTTTTAGGGAATACTGGAGCAGTTCTGAAAACATAAAAACAAAACTAATTCATATAATCATAAGAGTATATT
The DNA here is from genome assembly GCA_036025885.1 of Hypseleotris bucephala. Lineage (NCBI taxonomy): Eukaryota > Metazoa > Chordata > Actinopteri > Gobiiformes > Eleotridae > Hypseleotris > Hypseleotris bucephala. Next base: position 11,143 of record JAVQKG010014619.1, read on the forward strand.
AGTGGTTAGTTCCTCTTAGTCTTTTATTACCTCTGGGCATCTTGAGTCCCAGACTGACAGGAGTTCAGCCCAAAGATGAGATCAGTGCAGAGGTTATATAAATGCACTTTACAGGCACATCCATCTCTGTCAGCAGATTATTAACTTGTAGACACAGCAGTAAGTTACACCGTATGAGGAGAGGACTCAGCCCACATTAGACCACAGCACCTGGATAGATCCATGAGTGAAGGGTCTTCCTAAATCTGTTTTGATATGACTCCCTCACCTCCTCTGGGTTTGTTGGTGTTGTCTGTGGTGCGTGTTTTGTGTGGGCGGCTTCCATTAAATATCCAGGTATCACTTGTACCCACATGCACCCTATCAGCAGGGCCTCTGCCAAGAGCATGCTGTGGTTATAAGATGTAAGAGCAGGTCATAGCAGGATGTAATGGAGAAGAACTGGGTTCAAACTTCACAATTAGCCTTTATATTTACTCATTTTTTTAGACTTAGAAAATGCATGCCCTAACCTTATGTAAATTTGATTTCCCCTCAGGTCGGGTGTTGGTGTAACAGGCTCGAAGCAGACATTGTTTTACGCCGAAGTGTCCGATGATAACTGCGTTAGTGCTGGAGGAGGAGAGCCACGTGAAGGCGAGCTCATAGAGGTAGTAAAGATTCCTCTACACGAGGCCATGACGTTCGCCTACAACGAGCGTATCCCCAAAACCATGGGGGTCATCTTTAGTTTTATGTGGTTCCACAATAACATGGCTCCCAGGTATAAGATCTCCACCAACGTGTAATAATATTTATTAATAATTCATATTTATACTGTTTTTGTTTTTCAATTCAGGCCAAACACTGGTCTAGCACATTCGCCCCCGTCACTGCTCTTTATCTTGTATTGTCTTTTTGATAAATGCAACAAGATAAAGTGTGGTATATTTTCTATCACATACTGTATCTGTAGGTTCTGTCTTTTTGTGTAAAATTAATCTTGCCATAGCTTGTTATCACCGGCACCTTTTTAATTTACTGTGCCATCTGTCTATTATGGCTGCATATCATTACTTTAGATCAGGGGTTCCCAACTAAAATTGCATGGGTTCCACAATGTCGGTCAGCCAAACCATCTGGGGTCCGAATAGCTTACATCGGTGGTACGTGGGCTCTTTCAAGTGGACTTCTTGCCGTTCAAGTATTGTTTTAGTTTAATTTGGTTTTACTGGAGGCACTTGAAGGATTTTAATTATTATTTATTTTAAATAACTTTAGGAATTGTCTGGACCAGGGCCGCTGGCTATTTGAGTGGCCTAAGCAGAACTGCTTGGTGGTGCCCCCTCACCTCAAAACATATCCACCCCCCCCCCGGGTTTTATATTTTTAAATGATTTCTTTATGTATTTGTATCTTATAAAGCAGAGGATCACCGCAACACACAGTGCGGGAAGCTGTATCCGTTCATAAAGCACATCTTATTTATGTTGATGTAATTAATAGAACATAAAACACAAGTCCAGATGTCCAGACTAAAGTTGCTGTAGTTATAAGTATGTTCTGAGGCTTCTGCTCCATTCACATACAGCCTTGGCAGTCAAGAGTGAGCGCTGTTAGGACAGGGGCAATCAGAGCAGATTCAGGGGCTAGGGCACCCTGACAAAAATTCTATAAAAAGATTTTAAAACCAAAACCTATACATGAATTTTTATTTTAGCTGCAACTCCTGTTAAAAATTAATTTCAATAATAATAAAACAAATCTTTTTAATGCATCTAAAATACACCAGAATGCTGGAAATCACAGATGATTTGCTAAAAATGTCCTCAGACCCTCTGCTTTATCAGATACAAATACATAAATAAATAATTTAAAAATATAAAAACAGGGTGGGGGGTGGATATGTTTTGAGGTGAGGGGGCACCACCAAGCAGTTCTGCTTAGGCCACTCAAATAGCCAGCGGCC
>JAVQKG010014624.1:0-11266 GCA_036025885.1 Hypseleotris bucephala
GGAGTGTTGAGAACAAACAGCACGGCCGCCGGGCATGTTTGTGGCCAAATATTCTGTAATCTGTTGTGGTAATTTAATTAGTCAAGAAAGAATGTGATTAATTATATCAATTAGATTGCACTCTGAAACATAAATCATGTTTCCCACGTCTCATTATCAACCTCGGGGTGAGTGTGGTGCAGGCATGTGTGCCACTGTGTCCAAGTGTGACAGTCTATCCCTGTGCAGCCATTTCATCCACACTTCTGTAGCCTCATAGTGAGGAGTGTGGAGGGGTTTGCAGGCTGCAATTATGGGTAATTTAGCAACAGCAGCAAAATGAAAGCCCCCAAAACAAAACAAAGAGGCCATATTTACTCCCTGGACGAGTCTGCCACTCATTCACTCACACAGAGCATAAAAATGAAGAGTTAGACTATGGGCAGGGTTAATGTGGACAAATAATGAAGAAATACAGATAAGTGTCTATAGGCTGTTGGACCATTTAGTTTACACACACAACATCCAGATCTTTTTTATGTGGGGGAGGAGCTCAGTTAGTTGCTATGGTGCCACCACAAAGCATTGTGCCATTAATCCGCCTTATACGCTCATGTTTGTATCTGGAGTGCACGCTAAGATAAGACATGTTTTGTGGAATGGCTGTATGCCTACAAATACACTCACATTTTGATATTTTAAACTGTAAAATATAATACAATGTGTATGTCAAGTGACTGCATATGTCTATTAATTTACAGAAAGGGCTACAGCTATTTCTTTTTTTCTTTTCTTTCTTTCCTTTTTTTTACTTTTTATTTTTTGGATTTTATTTTATTTTTTAGTTTATGGATTGGTGAAGGTTTTAAAAATTATTTTAACATCTTCCGCTAATTAACAATGAGGAAATAAAGTTCATTACCTGTTTAATACTCTTTATTTATTTTTATTGTATTTTACCTTTATTTTCCCAGGTAGGTTGGTTAAGAACCAATTCTCATTTTCAGCGACAACCTGGCCAAGAGGCAGCAGTCATAACATACAGCAGAATATCATCCATATGTAAGACAAAACAACAACATTAAGACAATCCCTATTTTCCACCATATATACACATGGGTGAAGCAGTATTTAAACAGGTAGAACCTAAGAAGTACCACTGTTCTTATAGATTCTTAGTACCACTGTAAGTTGCACTAAACCACGAGTTGAACACAGTGGCAATATGGACTGAAGTGGAGTTGGTAGGTGTGACTCATCCTGTTTCGAGATTCAGCAGAGCTGAAATTATAAGCTGGTATGCATATCAATGAGAGCAGAGCTGCCATGACAACTGCTATAGATTCTCAACATGTATATCTTTTTATTCATTCACTTTTCACACTCTGAAGATGGTAAGAGTATCACTACAACCCAACTTTTGAAAATACACCAGTTTTATGTTTCAGTCCACTGTCATTGTCGTTTTGAATAAAGCAGTAGCACTTCCTGTGATTTGGCCTCTCTCTGATGCCCTCTGCCATATTTACAGATGCTCCTGGTTCCGATGACACCAGAGTCACCATCATTAAAGGCTCTAGCTTTTAGCCTGTAGCACAATAATCCCATCAAAAGGTAACAGCCTAACAGCTCCAACCTAATCCTTCATTAGCCTAGCTCCTCCCCCCACATCCCAACCTTTCTCAGCAAAGCACCAGTAATTAGCTTCGCACTAACGAGTCGCCAGAGGTAGCAATCATTCACTTTAGCTTCTACCTTCCATGTTAAAGTTCATAAAGCTGTCGCAAGTTGGTGAATCATTCTGCCATAGTCACTGTTAGCTGTCCTCAGACCACTGCTCAACAACTGTTCATATACCATGGGTACATAAACAGGGCTACCTGGGTAGACATCGTCCGTCATGTACATTACATAGTGACAGACCAGGATTTGAAACTAGGTGCCTTCAGTATACTGTATTTATTGAGGAAAACCATGGCCTGACGTTGAATTTTCTGCTTACTCGAATCGTAAACTGCATCTACTGTATCTTGTCTTGCATTGATAATATTGTAGGATAATAATTTGTCAAATGTGATCATAATTAACAAATCATCCATCACCATCCAATGTTCCACTTGGACCTATAAACCTCAACTAGAACCCCACCTTTCCCCAGCTGAAAAACATACAAAAATATATCCAAAGGTCTTCTGGTACAATGACATGCCGCACCAGTTACACTTGCTGCACTTGATCATTTTTATAGAAATGCAAGAGGAACTGTGCAATGGAGCTCACAACTACAATAGAGCTTACACATGAGTACAATGTGTTCAATACAGCTGCAGCCACAATACTTGTGACACATACTGTATCCACAACACACTCAGTGGCCTATTAAGAACAGGTTGAACTTGTATAGTGTCCTTGATTCAAGCTAATAAATAATACATTTAGTCAGGTGCATGAGTACTCCAACTGTCCAAAAGTCTCAAACAAGGCTTCTGTGGTTCTTATTCTTAAGGTTTAAATCAAAAAGAGGCTATTTCTTTTATTGTACATGTTTCAAGATTCCCGTCATGTCAGTTTGTGTAGATAGCAAATAGCATAAAGTTATATTCAGAAGCCTATGTTAAAAAGGTTTGGGCTGCATATGCACACTCAGATGTCAATAACATCTGACAATCAATAAAACACTCCTAATATTCACTTAGAAATAACAATACAGACGGAACCAGGCTTGTCTAAAACCTGTCAGATCACTCTTACATTAACTCAGTGGGTCCTTGTACTGTGCCAAGACAAAAATGCCATTAAACATAATTATGTTTTCAAGTCTTGTTCTAAGATGCCATTCCAGAACCAGCAGATGTCCCAGACATATAATAAAATTGAGATAAACTGATATAATTATTATGCTATAAACAAGCATCATGTTAAAAGGTATGTCAAAAAGGCCTTTTACTTTCTCATGCTCGATCTTATTATTATGAATTTATTTGTTCCATTATACATTTTATTCAATTTATTCTCTTTAGAGTTTGTGGGTGACCAATCCCAGAAACTAAGGGCTTTAGGAGTGGTACACCTTTTCCAATAACAATTACAATGCACAGTTAGTCGCTGGGCTGACACAGAGACAGACAAACATTTACTTGGGGTATTTTAGAGTGACATCGTCATGACCATGTCTTTGCAAAGCATGAACTGAAAGTGTCAATTTTTGGATAAATATGACATTATTATTCTTTAGCCCCATCTTTGGACATTGTCAAGTTGTACCCAGCCGACCTGTTCCATCACCCGGGATCACTGAGGCAGGACCTTATAAAAAGTGATTCACTCCATTACTGCCCTGTATACCACATATCCAGCTGCTCTCACCTCATCTCCTCTGCTGACCTGACATGACTGCATTACAGCAAAGACTGACTGCTTTGCATAACTACATTTGAGTAAAAGACAAGCATCTACACTCCTAGTTTTATTTTCTACCACTATGTTATGCAACTGAACTGGTTTATTCTGGTTTGGGGGATTTATGAGGCATATTTCTATAACTTTTGTGACATTGTGAAAATCTTTGACAGTTGGAAGAAGCTTGTAGAGCACTAACAGGCACATGCTGTCTTCAACCGTGCTCTTGTTTGCAACCACTGACTGACATTGCGTTACTGATTTGAACCCGTATCCCAGAAATTCCCAAACTTTGTGCTTTCACATCTTGGCAAATTACCACTTTGACAGCTACATACGTATAGTTAAATAAAAGTAGGATTAAAAATTATGCTCAGATGACTGAATGGAAGTCTTCACATGCACAAAAGGACTTAAAATCTACATTCTTTGTCCCAAAATACGACAAACAATTAACATGCGTTCCCTATTGTTTTAACCAGTGACCCGCAAAAGCTGCAAAATGACTGATGTCTGATTGTATTGTATTGTGTCGCTTCGAAATCGTAGAGACCCAGGCAATTATTTCTGATTTATCTACACGGACAAATACTGGCATACCGAGTCTCGTCCTCATTATCGATATATCCCACAATAGTCTTGGCTTATGCCGCGAGCTCTGCCAAGACGTGCTGCTCTGTCTTGGGGTCTATAAAGCATGACTGATTTTGGGGGATTTTGAGGAGGGTCGGATTCTCAGTCATGTAAATGAGTTCATGGGTGAGTAGGTCATTAAAAACAGAATAAGAAAGCTGCCCTGATTTTTGTCTGGAAACATAATTGAAGCATTTTAAGATCGGATGTGATGGGGAAATTAGTGTGGTGTATCAAAAACAGGGACCTGTGACCATGGCTCTGTCAGCCAAAATGCAACAAAATTATTGAAGATATTTAACTTTACAAAAAATTATAAACTCCCAGAACAAAATTGCTATTTTGGTTTTCCATCACAAGCTGGTGACATTACATTAAGTTGCCTGTAGCTTTGGCTCAATGTGAGGGTCGCATTTGGAATTGAGGAGTTTTCAACATGGCATCATCCTTAGGGCAATTTAAGATGAAATATTGTATGAGTAAAAATGGCCACAGACATTTGTGAGACATCTCTTGCACACTCTCTTGTTCACAAATTGTTCATAATTTCACACCTGGACCACAAACATTGTTTCTTAGTGTCTTTACCTGTTAGGATGCTTGTGTTTGTAGAAAAACATGCAAGATAGTCTATTGCAGATTCTCTGTGATTTGTCATCTTATATGTTAAATCTGTGAACTAGAGATGTCTCCTTGACCCTGACAGCATTATTGCAAATAACAGATAGAACTTCCATTGTCTCGTGATCATAGAGTGCGTCAGTGCGTTACAACATATTAATTTCATAAGCAGTTAATACTGAATATTGTCAACATTTCTATACAACATGCTTGCTCACAAACAAGGCACCATAACCCCAGTTCCTGTCATGTGCAAACTTTAGGTTACAGGAATGACAGAACGTCACATTTTATTCACTAGGTGTAATGCAGAGTTATAATTTCCCCCAACACATGTAATATTCCCAACATTCACAGGGAAAACCCACAGTAACACAAGGAGGACATGCAGACTCGACTCAGAAAGAACCCAAAACTTCTTAGAATCAGAAGAGCAAGTTAACTTATATGTATAATGATAAGACGAAGAAGAAAAATCCAAAATATCAATGCATTTACAGGGTTGTATATATTTCTGCTGAGTTAAAAATGGTAGTAAAATGCTCAAATATACCAAATTGTGATCTTATTCATCAGTCTCCAAATTGAAAGGACACTTGTTTGATGGTATCAGAAGATGAAGACTATGAGCGCATGTCACATTGTGGTTGAGTCATCACACGCCTCTAAAGAACCACTTCATTTAAAGCTTGATTCAGTCGCTGCACATGTCTAAGGAACAAGAATCAGTGCTGAGGTATCATAATACTTGAGACAGTGAATGATTCATGTATCAATAGGTCTGCACTATTTATAAATGTGTATTCCAGTGCGGTGACTCACTGACGCCTCTGGTTAAAGTCTTTCTGAGAGATCCTGAACCAAACAATGGCCACGGCTGATCAGTGAAGGCGCCTAATCACCAACCGGAGCAAGGTGCTTCATAAATGCACATAAAGAACTGGACAAAATGAACATAACATAAAGTACCCAACTGGATGTACCATGTGTACATGAATACTGCGTCATTGTGGCTCAGACTGTTTACAAGACATCCTCACAATCAGATGCATCATTAGAAATATTTTAGTGACTCCTATATCAGTAATTAAACAGGGCTAAACCATGTCTAAACTCTTATTAAACAAAGACTAATGTGGACTAAAGCAGCACTAAAACAGGTCTGGACCAGGGCTATAGGCATGAAGTCCAAACTAGGGTATAAACCAGGTCTGAACTGGGACTAAACCGGCACTAAACCAGATTTAACCCAGGACTAAACTGTGACTAAACCAGATTTGACCAGGATGACATCATAGTAATAGACATAGACATCATATAGTGTAAAACAAGACTAACCCAGTTGCTCACTGCTCACATATAAACAAGGTCTAAACTGGGACTAAAGCCTATCTAAGCAATGACTAAACCATGGTCAGATGAAGTTTTAACCAAAATTACCTTATCCTTTTAAAAATGTTTTAAACACATTTATGTTTCTCAGAGCTAAACCTCTCCTTGGTCTAAAACCTAGTGACACGTCCCTGCTCACAATGTGTTGCTGTGTTTTGGTGTGTGTGTGCATAAATGAATGAATATGTGTGTTCTTTTGAGCCACTGGTCCTTTTTTTTCCACAAATAAATATGCACCTCACATCTAGTGTTTGTACTTAGGCAAAATAGATGGCATTGCTGGTGAGCAAAACATCTATCATTTTGTGTCTCTGATTAATAGTTGTCCTGGGGATGGCTGCACTGCAATGAGAGAGAGAGAGGGACAGAAGGACGAGATAAAGTGGGGATGAAAGAGGAAGAGAGAGAGTGAAAAACAGCAGACGAAGAAGAATGAGTGAAAATCTCCTCCTGCAAAGAGCCCCTGAAACAGTTAAACAAGTGAGGGCAGAGGATTTGTGGATGCTGTTGTTTTGCTGCTGGTGTTAAAAAGGGTTTATGAATAATATCTGACCAGAGGTGCCTTAGTAAAAAACACCAGACCAATGTAATTTATGATGTTGGGTATTAGTGAAAAACACATATTTAGTGAAATAAAAGGTTAGGGAAGATTCCAGTGATTATTAAACTATCAAATAAACCAAATAAATTACCCATGTTGTAATGGCCAGTCATATTACCATAAACTGGTGCAGTTCAACCTCAAAATAAGCAGGACAGCAGTGACGCAGTGGGTAGGTCTCTGTCTGTGTGCACCAGGGCAACTGTGGCTACAGAAGTAGTTTACCACCAACAGTATGTGACTGTGGAGTGAATGAATAATTGTTATTTGGGTATCTTGAAGGGCACCATAGTATAAGTGTAAACCATTGTTCTTATTATGGACATTATAGGTAAATTCTCTCATAAGGTACTTCTGACCAGATTCGTCATGATCCGGAGAAGGGTTCCCAAGCCCAGCTTAGCAATCGGTCACCTCTCCTTACTTCTCTCAGAAAATTCTGTATATTATTGAACAGCACTAACATCTAACTAACATCTCCCCATTATTTGAACAAAACTCACGACCATGTCCTGATTCATGGATGACTTTTGGCCCATATCTATTGGCTGCCCTTGCCCTCACTTCTGTACCATTTACCGTGTTAACACAGATTAATCTCCTCTAATGCTGTCCATCCTGCCTCAACATGTGAGTGTGAGCATCTTGTTTAGCCATACAATGTTTACCATGTAATCCGCACACTGGAGAATGTTGACAATGTTTTAAACCATTGTCCATTTTCTGGTTTGGACTATCCAAGTGTGTGTGAAAGAGAAAGAGTGCCATCTGTCCTGTATAGAGACACATGAAGGCAAACAAAGGGCACAATGCAAATAATGTGAATAGCCTTCTTCTTGGCTGTCTTTGCCACAAGTCACTGTTATCTGCAATATATCCGTGTGTGTATGTGTCTAAAATATGGGCGTATGCTAATAAGAAGCCACTCGGATATGTAGGTCACGTCAACCTATTTTCTGCAGGGCTCACACCCCCTTCTTTGTAACCGCACATGACTAGCAGACATAGATACGCCAAAAAAAGGGAAAAAACACTTTTTTTTTTTTAGTTTAAGCTACTTTCATTGAAAGTAAGGCGGGGATGCAGCAGTCACCAGGATGCCTCTCTCATATAACTCGAGCCGCCCTGGTGAGCATTTGCTTGAGCTTCCACCCCAGTGTAGACAGAGCCTACAGTGGCATTCCCAGGGCGTCCCGCGGTGCCGGCTCCGTTTTGATTTGACTCCTCGCAGTACGCCACACTGAGACAAAAGCTGCAGCCTGCCATTCCTGCTGCTTTCTTTGAGACTTGGAAGATTTTTACAGTGCATTTTGAAGCAGGAGCAGTGTTTCATGCAAGCGACAAGATCTTCTATATCTACTACCAAACCAGAAAAAGTATAGACCTATTCTAATGCTTCAGAATTATGTAGTGACGTTTTGGACACTCAAAGCACTCTATAGATTGTATTATAGTGTATTATTCATTCACTGCACAACAACATTGGTGGTGGTAAACTACCTTTATAGAGAAAGCTGCCCCTATAGGGACCACCTGCAAACAACATCACAACAATCTATCTGATATTTACATATTTAGACAAGGTTGGTTAAGTGTGTTGCCCAAGGACACAATAACAGTAGGAAATGGTTGGAGTGGGTACTGAAACCTTCCTAACAGCAGATGACGGATTCTGCAGACAACCCTGGGAGCTATGCATTCATCATCCCACTATAGCTATTTTGGAACCTAAAATTAGGCCAACACTAAATATGCTTAATGTATATTTTTCTTTTCTCCATCTTGCTGTTGTTCTTTCAGTGGATGTACAGTAGGTGTAGAACAATGACGTGTACTTTCTTTGTGCTGTTATTCACATTACAGAGCCTTACATTGCTGACTGTACATCACAATAGTCAGCTCACCCACCAGTAAACCCCAGCACACACCTCCAGCTATCTTGTCATTCTCTGTCCCTTTGGTGACCTCTTTGGCAGATCACAAGCAGTTTGGAATGAGTGGTCCAGTGTTCAAATAACAAAATGGATATAAAGCCTTGTTATGGTCAAGCTGTTCAATTTGCAAAATAGAACTTTTTTGTAATTTATAATTTTTAAACTTGTCTTATTGTGTGCCTAATTTACTTGTGATTACTGTGATCCATTATTACAAGCGAACAATTCAGCAATATTTCTGACCTTCCTGTCAAATATATGTGCTTTAATCCTCAGAGATGATGGTGATAGCTGCATTGGGTGCATAAATAGATTGGCACCACAGTCTACCAAAGCCTGGAGATAAATTAATTGTTAAAGAAAAATAACAGTAAACAAAAAGCAACAGATTGAGAACATCTAGTATTTCATGTTCTTGTCATCTTGGTGTATCTGTTCCCTAAATATTTGAATATCTCCCAAAATATCTCCAAGTCTCATTAATGTTTTCTGTCTTCAGTGAAATTAAATACACTCTTTTGTTGAAAATTTGATCTTTTACTTCAAGGGTAAATGCTGCAAAGGCCGTATTTTATGCAATATTGAGTTTTCTGAACTTATAACAAGGTGTTTTTCTACCCGCCAAAAACTGTGTTTGCTCCTGTCTAATCAGAGCATTTGTCATCAAGTCCAAGTGGGAGCTCCATAAAACAGCTTATGTTGAATAAATATTGTGTGTTTGATGCAGTAAAACAATGGTAACATTATTGCATCCGAAATAGACTAAAATGTGCAAAAAAAGCATGACATGGCCTTTGAACTGACAATGGCAAAGAATCCATTATAGGGCAATTCTTGATGGGAACCCTAATGGCGCCTAAAACTACTAACAATGAATTCCAGTGATTGGTTGATTCCTGGATACAGATGCATTTACATAATTTTTTTTTATATTACCACACATTCTTTACCCAAGGCTTTCCAGTTTTCATTTAAACTTTTGTATTTTCTGCTGAGATGTTAGAACAGAAACATAGCAGTCAAGAGTGGATTCACAGCATTCCTTGGTTTTGTCGCTGAGGACTTTGGGCGTGAATGTTTATAATGGCACCAGTTCTTTTTCTCTTCTAGGGCACAGAGGATACACAAGCGTCTCTGCCTCTGACTCCCTGGTGTGACAACCCCCATTACCCGTCTGCTTTGGCCCCATCCCCCTCCGCCACACACACAACACACACAACACACACACACACGACCACAACGCACACACATACACACACACAGGGCCTCGGGGCAGTGGGAGGTCACAGTGCTCTGTGACGACTGGCAGCAGGCTGCGTGGGAGACATAAAGCACAGACTTGATGCAGAGCAAACCAATGCACGGCGCTCCAGTGTGGGCATGCGTGTTGGCAAGCCTGCACGTGCATGTTTTAGAAAAAAAGTAAAAAAAAAAAAAAAGTAACAAAGACAGGGGGAAGGGTAGACATCCTTGCATCCAGACAGAGAGCTGAGGAGAAGGAGGAGGGGTGACTTGGCATGGAGCGTTTGCAGGCTCCACAGAGGCATGTTTTTGGCCTGGTAGCAGCAGCCTTCAAACTGATGATGCAATTTGACTGGCCCACTGCTGGAAGCAAGTGGCGCGTGCTGTCCTGTCACCAATGGGCTGCCCCTGATCACAGTGGAACCTCATAGTAGGCTTTAGGGATCATGGTACCACAAAGCCTGTTAGAGAAACCAGCTTCTTTCACTGCGGGTTGACTGGGCTCAGTGTAGTTGTGGTTGTGAGTATGGAAGCCAGTATTTGGTGGTGGCAGAGGATGGCAGGGTGGGGTGGATAGTGGATAATGGAGAGAGGGAGAGAGTGAGGAGCAGGCACAGGATGCGACCACATGTTTCTGTTGGGTTGGGCATGTAGCTGTTTGTGGTTCCCGTCTAAAGCTAAGCAGGAAGCCACACTGGAAAAAAAATAAAGCACACAGTTCTTCACAGCTATCACCAGAAATAATAGTGATCCAGTGGTAGTGACGTGTTCAGGGGGCATAGGCTCAAAATATGTTGTACGTTCATAAGGAAAACTTGGTGGTGTTAGGTTTAGCCTTGGTTAATTCTTGATTCTTATAGACCAATTTAGTGTCGGTTTATTTCTGATTTTTCATATTACCGAATTGTTTTGATTTTTACTTGTTTTTAATGTGTTTAATGACTTCACTGACTTTGTTTAGTTCTGGAATAGACTTCACTGTAAAAGATTTCTGTAATTTTACACCAAAATTTCAACAATAATAACCTGTTATTTCGAAATGCAGCATTTACCTGGTAATTAATTCTTTTAACGGTATGTAACACTTTTTTAAAAAATACATTATAATATGGTTAAAATATATGCAATGGTTCATAATTATATCGGCGAAACGCGAGAATCGCGTTTCGCGATATTATGGTTTCATGTCCGTCCGCGTCCGCAGATTGGCCGTGTGACCGCGATAACTCATAAACGAAATGCCTGATCACTTTGAAACTTTGCAGATACTTAGACCCTATAAGGATGCCGAACTGTATCGATTTTTGTACATCTGCGATGAATAGTAATTAAGTAATTAATTAATTATTAAATTTGTAAATGCAATAACTCAGGAAGTTTTTGCCCTATCTTCTTCTAACTTGCTGGACAGTTACATATGATGAAGATGCTGAACTACACTGAGTTTGGTACTTCTTCGATTAAT
>JAVQKG010014631.1:0-10713 GCA_036025885.1 Hypseleotris bucephala
CCAAACAAGTAGGACTAAATTAAGGAAATGATCTCTAAAATTTGCCATTCAAATTTGTTTAGTCACAACACATTTTCATTCAAGGCTCTAATAGGTAAAATGATTTTTAGGAATGTAAATTATTGTCCATTCAAAGACCATGGGGTTACTGTGATATTTTGGCTATTTGGATATTAAGTTTGCTAATATTCTGCTTTTTCCACTAGTGTGTGCATGGAGCCTATCCCAGTAACTATGGGCCTTAGGCGGGTACACCCTGGATCCAGACAGTGATCCAGATCAATCCCTCCCTGAAAATTTCATTCAAATCTGTTAAGTAGATTTTGCATAAAGTTGCTTACAGTCAAATGGACAAACAAACAGACAAATGCTACGCAGAACATTACCTCTTTGGCAGAGGTATATATACATGCTGCTATAAGATGACTAAACTTAATCATGCTCTTTTTTTTTTGTGTCGGCAATATTGACCAGCCCGCGGACACGTGATCTGGTGCGTTTTGGCTGTCCCCTAATCACATGAGGACATCACATGTGACAATGCGGCGCTGTCTCCTCCGATCTGCCCCCAGACATCCCCTCCGTCTGCACTTGCTCATGTTTTCACCTCTCCCATCTCATAAAATAATGCTGCATCTCCACAAGACATGTGTGTGTCCAGTGGGCGGACAACGCTGGAACACCTATTACTCACTCGTGCACGGGCGTATTAGACTCCAGCCATGTCAAGCCATAGGTTCCTCTAGGCCATGTCCTCTTATCTGTGTGTGTGTGTGTTGTGTGTATGTATGTGTGTATGTCTACGTGTCTGTGTGTTAGGGGGGTTGAATAGAATAGACAATGGTCATCCAAGTTGAAGATTATGTTTTTGGCTTTGTGATTGTTTGTATGTGTTGTTTGTTTATGTGTGATTATATGTGTGTGTGTGTGTGCGTGTGTGTGTGTGTGTGTGTGTGTGTGTGTGTGTGTGTGTGTGTGTGTGTGTGTGTGTGTAAGTGTGGGGCAGACTAAATGGACAATGAGGAGATGACTGCATCTTTGGTCGCCCAAGTTGAAGATTATTTTTTTGGCTTTGTGATTGTTTGTGTGTGTAACTGTGTATGTGTGTACGTTTGTGTGTGTGTGATTATATGTGTGTGTTACCCCTGGCCCTGACCCACAGCTGCAGTTTTCAGGAAGTGGGGATAAGTCGAGATGTGCTGTCTCTCCAATTACATCACACACACTGACACACGCCTCCGAGCTCAGTGTGGAAGTGTGTGTCCAATCCACCTCAGGTCTAAATTTACCCCACACTTTTGTTTGTGTGTTTGTTTCAACAAGAATGATGGCAACTATGGGCCTTGACCGGGTACAACTGGACCATTGGCAGTCATTTGAATGTCTCATGCACATTGACAGTGCAAGATATGGGTGGGAAATATGGTAATAAATATATCATATCAGGATATTTGTTAAGATCAAGATCACAGTTGCGATTTTATTTTAGTTTACTCTTTAGTTACGCTATTTTCCCTTACACAGAAAAAAAAAAAGAATTATTTATGCTTAAACTTCACTTCACAAATATTTAAAAAATAATTTGTATCACACATACACAAAGGTTATCAAATATCAGAATTTTTCCATATTGTGCAGCCACTGAACCTTCAATGTCAAATATTTTAGAGTTAAGTTGAAGTACCTAGGGGCATATTGCAGTCAGATGAAGAGGACATGCAGACTTCAACCAGAGTGTTGGTGGCTGGTCTAGGCTGGTCTATCGAAGTCAAATCTCTGATGTTTTCTGGTGTTAGACAGGAAAACAAGCCAAAATACATTTATGAGTTTTTTATGTTTTTGTAATGTTTTTTATACTTCAATGATTATCTTTGTTAAGTAAAAAATGACAGCCTATTAAGCTTATGTCTGTTAAATAAATAAACAGTGACAACAGGGGAGGGAGAGCCTGACATTCCATCTGTTAGATTGTACATTAGAATCCTGACAGTTCCCCTCCTGTGACATCATGCTAGCTATTTAAAATGTGGAAGTAACATTTTCTCTCAAAAAAATCTTGTGAAGAAAAATTTTAACCAAAATAAAAAAACAGGTACTGTCACTGTGTTTTTGTGAAATGGGTAGTCTAACCTGTCTAATCTGCAGACAATAAATGAAACGTTAAGTTATTTCTTCACTTTCCCCCATGACACACCACACTGTCAGTGAGAGTGGCATTATTATAAGGTCTGTACCAATGATAGCAATGCTCTTACGTTACTGCTGTGACATGTAACATTCAGAGAAGGCAGCGTACACTTTAATAGTAGTGTTGTTTTTGGTCTGTTGAGAGCGTGCTGTCACTCCTGTTTCAAGCTACACCCTCCTCTCTTTCGAAATATGCATTCAACAGCTGTCTCTCTCTCATCTCCATCCCACGCCACTTTACTCTTGACAAATTGATGTGGAGCGCCTTTTACATAACAACTACGTTCACGCACACAAACACACACATATCGCACACAAACAACACACAGATACACACACACACTTCACAGAGCAATCGCGGCTCTAATGTAATCCTTAGTCAACCATCCAACTGCAGGTGTTAAATGACCGCTGTTTGCTATTCCACCAGCTAATTTGTGTTTTCTTGACTTTGTTCCGACATAAATGCGAGAGCCGATTAACTATTGCTCGAAAGGCATGCAAAGGATGTAAGAAGAGGACGTGTGGTGAAAATGGGGAGGTGTTAAGAAGGGTGTGTGTGTTGTGAATTGACATTCTACCCTAGCGCTGGATCCGTTTGTAGAATAATGATTAGCTTCTCGGTATTCCAGTCACATATGCATCACTATATGTCTCTCAATGAGCCGGGAGAGAGGAGGAGGAGCCACATGGGAAGGGGAGGGGCTTAAGAGAGGGTGGAGGAAGGGGAAGAGGAGGTGGGGTGAGGAGGAGCGCTGGGAGGAACAAGGTGAAGAGCAAAACATTGAGGTCTAATGGAGGACAGAACAAAGTAGTGACATAAGCAGGAAGTACAGTATCAGGAGCATGGATATTAAAGGTGTAGTCCATACGTTTCCTAAAATGAGAGAAAGTTAAAGATGCTTGAAATTGATGATATGACCCTGTTCTATTGTAAAGTAGGTTGTCTGTAGTCTGTAGAGGCAAGGGGAGGCACTAAAGTAAAATTCGACTACTATTGGTCAAAGTGGTAGCCCACAAACTCTGATCTGATGTTGCTGTAGAGGGGGAGGGACTAAAGTAAAATAATAATTATGACAGATTACCTACTTTACATAGAACAAAGTATTTTTTCTTTTTTCTACCTTTTTTTATTTAGAAACTTACAAACTACTCCTACTACTGTTAAGTATTGTAAATCACTGCATAAAAACTGAACAGCTAAAAGTGTGCAGACAAGAGATTTAAAACATTGCTCAACAACACCAGTAAGAGGAGCTGAAGATTTTTAAGATAAATACTGAGATTTTGATTAAATGTGTGACATTGGTTTAGTATATTTCTTAAAGCCTTACCATTTATAAATACCAACTGCTAATCATATGAATCACATGTCTTTCAGAATATGTTTGTAGAGGTTAAACCTACAAGGCAAGTACTTCTTTATACATTTTGTTTTGTGCAGAGGATATTAAATTGCAGCCTTTGTGATGTGTTAATTGTGATTAAATTATAATTTCACTGCACTAGCCACTCACTCTCCTCCATCACCACTTCAGAAGCAAACCCATCTAACTCTCCCCATCTCACTCTCCTCCATCACCACCTCAGCAGCAGAACTAACTCACTCTCCAATGCATGTTGGTTAGCTTTTTCTCCATTGAGGACAGCAAATAATATATTTTAAAGAAATATAATTGCAGAATAGATGTACAAACTGGAATAAAGCCAGTCTTTTTTACATTGCACTGATTCCCAGAGCCACTTTGTCAAAGTCAGAGCAGGTACAGCCACCTCAGCAAAGAGAGAGAGACAGTGTCACAAAGAGAGGGAGGGAGCGAGGGAGGGATGGAGCAAGCAACTGTGATGAAAAAGTGAAGGAAAGGAGAAAGGGAAAATTAGAGAAGGGCATGGGGCGGAGAGGAAGCATGTGCAAGCAATAAATATGTAATCACAAGGCATAGAAAATGATAAATGTATACCACCACCAATCATACATTAATAAGCACGGCGTGATAATAGAGCAAGGGAAGTCAGCTGTAGCCGGCTGAGTAAGTTTGTAAAGCACTTAATCAAATAAAACAGACTACATCATGATACTAATGGCTACTACCCCTTTATCTAAAACTGATTATTGTAGGCATGGGACGATATTACATTTTTGTCTCATGATTATTGTGGCCATAATAATTGTGATTAACAATAATATCATGATAATTAAAAAACAATGTGAACAAGTTTAAAAGTCCCTGAAATGTTAGTTTAGAATCTCAACATTTTGTAGGTTAATACTGATCACTTGAACTTTATAGGCTATTTACTTGATACAATAACTTATCTGTTCACAGTAAGGTCTAAAGGGCATTGAGTTGCAAATAAATTAAAATAAACAATTATCACAATGTTAAAAAAATAGCCACGTTCAATTAATTGTCAGCGTTTTTATTATGGTAAACAATTTTATTATATATTGTCCCATTCCTATGACTGAGTAAGTTTGCAAAAGCACTTAGTCAAATACAACGAACATAACTGAACGCCTACAAATTCACTTTAGCTTTATTTAAAAATGATCATTTTAATGTTTCTTCGATAAAAACATAAACGTGAGTCAGAATTATCGCTAATAATTAAGTGTACAGTCCCATCTGGAGCACATAAACGGCATCACTTAGTGCATTGTAGTAGTATTTTATGACATTGTATAACAACAAACGGCGCTTTGATAGTGAAAAGTGCCACTGTCAGTGAGTTCAGAATGCAGATTTAATTAATTGCTAGAGGAACTTCCTGGTACAGATTTAATTAGACCATGATAAGCGGAAAATCACATGGGCAGGATGTGCTACGGAGGCAGGATTACAGTAAAAGGGGTAAAACAAGGGGCACGCTTTTGACACAAAAACACAGGACATCCCAAGTAGAGGTCACCCAGGCTGTGTAGCAGATTGCATACATCCTATCAGTACAATACAATCTGACCGAATAAAACATGGCTGTCCTGTCCCTGTCTAGGAAAGCTGCACAGTGCCCTACAGCGACATGCAGCATTTTAAAAAGGCCCCACATAAAACATACCAACCTTTACTCAATGTATATGTCTTCGGCAGAATGTAGTGCCAAGTTAACCTTTAGTAGTATGGGAACTGGTTATGAGACAGAAAAATGTAGCACTTTCTATAGAAAAAAGTAAAGATGTAAGCGTACACCCTGCAACCAAAGTGTCGCCGCTTCGAATCCCCACTCGAATATATACTGTTGTTGTGTCTGGGCAAGACATGTAACATTGCCTATGAATGAAAGTGGTTGTGTGATTGGTGTTTGGTGGTGGTCGAAGGGGCTGTAGGTGCAGACTGGAAGCTACGCCTCTGTCAGTGTGCCCCAGGTCAGCTGTGGCTATACTCAAGTAGCTTAAAACCAGTGAGTGAGAGTGTGGAGTGAATGAATAATGCAATTGAGTGTTTAGAAAAGCACTATATAAAACCCATGCATTCAGGTAAACATTAGGTTTTGAAGTTATTACATAAATAAGATTTGTAGAATTTTAGCCAAGTAGAAGTAAAAGTAATCAATAAAACTTACTCACTGCCTAGCCCAGAAATAGTCACCACCTGGATTTAGTCTCCTGTAGGTCAAGTCTAGTTCAGTAACATGTACCTTGGGGGGCACTGTAGAAGAGGCCTATAATTTATTTAATTAAGGCACAATTTACTGCTGCTACTACCTACAGCTACTGTGACTATTTAAGCTAGTATTTCACTAAGCAACTGATGTAGCTAAATCCATTTATGAGTACTGGCCATGGATGTATTATGGTGCTGGCTAAATAGATTCAACTACACTGTAATTTTAGTAGTGTCCTGTCGAACTAGTTTTCATCACGCGCGTGGTTTTGCAGCAAAGCAGTTTTTAATTATAGCTTTAAAAATAACGAATGATAATCAAAACCGCTGATAAAAAAATGTAGCAAATTTTCTGAGCTAGCAATAAAAAAAGCCCTTACCTGTTGCAGCAAGTTGCCACATGGAGTCCTGAAAAAAACACGTGCATTTGATCCAAAGATTTGCATACAGACGTGACATAATACAAAACTGATCATGTTTAGCGCTAGTTTAATATAAATGCAGATCACGCAAGCCAAAAAAACAAACAAAATTCAACTAGTCCAACATCAGGAGAGGTTAAGTCTACGTCAGACGCGCTTCTCCCCAGGGGGCGCCATATTTACATAAGTCCACTTCCTCTCTGTGGGGAACAGGGATGATTCATTCACTAAACAGGTGCAGTGGAGCAAATACGTGTTTTAGGAATTAATTCAACTTTTGCTTATTCCAGTCTGGAGTGGAGACTGACTGGAGTATTTTAGGAAATATAGGTCTTAGAAAAAAGGGTACACTGGGGACAATGACCAGTATATTCACAGGGCTAACATAGAGACATAACCTCACAAAGTACATTATTTGATTCATAAATCTATTAGATCTCTTATTATAAATGTTATATCAATAAGATACAATAGAAAATCAATTTGAAACTCACATAAATCACTTACACCTGTTATTTGAATTATTGTAAGAATAAATCAGAGGTTATTGTTATCTTTTAATAATTGAATCTTATTTCACACTGATTTTACAGTTCCATGAAATCTATAGCCGCAGTCTTTTATTGTGTTTCCTTGGAAACAAAGCTTTGCCTTTGCCTTTTCAACATGCCAAGACATCAATAAATCTGCCATAAAAAAAAATGTCTCTAAGACTCCTGTGGGTAGGGCTGTGGGCTCACTGCGACTGTATAAGTTTATAGTATCTAATACAGTTTATTTCACTTGTAACCAATAATATAAAACAATGTGTAGTTAATCCTATTACTTATATTTGTAGTGTTCTTTAACCAGTTTAAACAATAGGGATTCGTCTGGTGGTTCGAGGGCTTTCTGGTTTTAGCAGGCCTTCATGTACCGTATTTATGCAGTAAAATATAAGACATTTTTAAAAGCTACAAGCCAATTAATGTTTTAGTCTAGTCAGAAATAACAATCTGTCCTAATCTTAATATCTTAATATTTCATATTTCTTTTTGCATGTTTTTTTTATGATTATTATTTTAATGAATCACTACAAAATGTAGTTTAACATGGTCTCAGGAGAACCTTTTTAGTTTGAACACAGTATGGATGCATAAAACCCAACTGGCCAAAGTGGCTATATTGAGAATAAAAGTATTACTAGCCATATCTGAAATCTAACCTCATTTGTCTACAGTTGTCCCGTGCTAATGTGAAGCCCTGAATGTATCTAAACAGCAGTGTTGTTATTGTAATGCTCTTGTACCTGAGGAGGTGTGTGAGGTGTCCTCCACCTGCCTGGGACACTGTGATGTCAGCGTTTACTGCACTGGGAGCTGAATATGCACATTCTCAGGGTCACTGGAGTATTTTTAGTGTTTATGAAACAAAGAGATTCGAAGGGATGCCCAGGGTTACAGCAGCACGTGCCTGTTTGTCATTGTTTTATTCCCACATCTGATACTTACTTTAGGTCTGCATACAGCACTCGGCAAATATAGGAAAGTATTAGAAAATGTAGTGAAGTTGCCAAATGATTAGTTAATAGCTTTTCCACTGTGAAAGGCAGAGGTGGGCGGAGTAGCCAATAATTTTACAAGAGGAGAAGAGTAAAGTAAAACTAAAAAGTAGTCATCCAAATAACTAATCAAGTAAGAGTAAAAAAATACTGGGTAAAAAAACTACTCAAAGTACTAAGTAGACTATTAAGAAATAACATTGCAGTTTGCTGTAATATACGTAATTAACATAAAAATCTATTTGACCACATCTTCACATGGATAACCAGCAAAGTTGGGTTAAAATACATTTACTCTTATAGAGGTTTCAAGTTAAAGTAAGACTACTGTTACTCCAAAAAAACATAGGTACAAGTAAAATGTACAGTACATTACAACTACTCTTAGAACATTTATTGAAAGTTACCTAAGTAAGTGATTACTACCCACCTCTGGTCTAAGGTAGATTTCTGATTATAAAGCTGCTGAACACACTTTGCATTTTACAGTCTGATCAAAATAAACAAAGGACCTATTATTGAAAGCTTTCTATCTTTCTTTCTTTGGATTCCAATTAGCTGAGTGGACTCTAGTCTAACAGCATATCTTCCCTCTATTTCCACATCGCAGTATATCTAATCCTCCATGTCCACGCTATAATTACCATCTTTTATTTCTCAAGACATACATTAAGAAAATAACTGTTTACATTTCTTTCATGTCAGCGCTGCATAATAGATTTTTGACTAATGAAAAAGTGTCCTTGAATGTGTTTCCAAAGCAGAAAGAGGCAACAGCTGTGAAAGTCATTTATATAATGACTAAACATCTCACTAATGACCCAGTCTGAAATCTACCGCTACAAATAACATTATGGGCGTGGGTAATGGCTATACTCTCATTTCAACCTACATCCATAAGAGAAATGACCGGACACATACACTACACCTTGTCTTAATTCAGTCTTGTCAACAACCAATTCCCATTAACATTAAAAATACAGCTAGCCTTGAAATGTGGAGTTTCATGTGGAATGTTCAATGTGGAATAGGGCTGCACAGTTAATTGCAATTGAGATCGCAATTTTAATGGTCGCAATTAGCAAAAAGCAAAGGTTGCAATTTTGTAGGCAAAAAAACCTGCGTACCTTGTATGTTTAACCAATACAAACTTTGTGTTAAGGTTTCCAGAAATGTGCTCTGAACTGAATCTTGGTTTTAAAAACAATATCTCAAATCTAATTTTTGTGATATTTTTTTTTCTTAATCATGCAGCCCCAGTGTGGAATTAGAATTTTGTCCATTTGAGACTTATGCTAACAGGCCACTTTATTAGGTACATTTTTCAAATACGGTGTTTAGCCAAACACATAGTGGCAAAATAGTTTATCTGGGATTTTTGAAGGGAAAGCTGTGACTTTTAATTGATAATTGGAGAGAAGATGAAAGGAGTGGGGACATTTGACACTGACATTGACTTTGGCTGGAGTACTTTAGAAACTGCAACAGAAGACAAAAACATTTCAGGTTTACAGAGAATGGTCCAAAAAAAAATCCAGTGAGCATTAGTTTTGTTGTGAAAAATTGCCTTGTTGATACTCGAGGTCTGAGGAGAATGGAAACATTGGTTTGAGTTGAAAGAAGTAGAGTAACAAAAATACAACCAAGTTCAACCATCTCTGGACCATCCTCAGTTTGAGATACATGGAAGGCATAGGACAATGTTGAGTTTTTTTCTGTTGAATATTGCAAAATTGTTTTTATTGCAAATTCTAACTTCCAGTGTTTTCAAAACTAGTAGACTAAATGAGAATACAAAGCAAATTTATGATTAATATGATGCTTTAAACAGTGTCAGATTTAAGACCATGTCAATATTACGATATATTGCAGATTTTTATAGATATGGATACAGCAATAACAATAATTATACAATATTGTGCACCCCTGTATGTTGTCCCATCTATAGCAAATGGCCTGCCTAACAAAGTGGCCACTGAGTATAAGTCTCTTTCTGGTTTACTGCCAACAACTGTTTATTTTGTTTTCAGCTCGGTGTTAGCAAGCAGGTATGATAAACGGCACTCCGGCGAAATATCAGCCCTCCACATTTGCTTGGGAGGGAAGAAAACGTGTATTTTTCGACTGGATGCCTGTTGACTCTCAGAAAAGCAATGAAGAGCAGCTAAATTCTTGGCACAGCCTTCCCTTTCCTCTCCTCGGGAGTCCTCTATTTCCTGATATGCTTCGCCCTCTGCAGAAACACTGCCATTTTCCCATTTCAGTCCCCTGCACAATCATCAGCATTTCTTCCTCCATGACACGAAAACAAACTAAGACTGAGTGCCTGCAAGTGCGTGAGGTTCAAATCCCCTTGTCAGCAATCACCGGGTGGGAGACAGCCATAAACTGTGCTTTAGAAGCCTATAATGGCCGACTGCAGCGCTGGCAAAACTTATATCATATTATGCTTCTTCACATCCAGACACAAATAGGATCATTATTCCTGGTAACTATATACGCCAAGTGCTGGATAATTCCATTAAACTACTTGCCACCGTGGAAGGCTCGACTTGGGGTGGAATCGCCATAGATCTCACTGTATCCCGATCCTCGTGCATTTAATTACAACACAAAGTCAATCAATAACGCAACGCCCCAGAAATTATTGGAACATTAAGCTTGATCTAAACACTCATATGGACTTATTCTATCATTAACATTAGTGTCCCCGCAGGCGGAGTGGAAGCGATGTCCAAAAAAAAACTAATTTGCGCCATTGAGTGTCAAATTTTTCACAGCTCGTTTGTCAAAAGGAAATTAAAAAGTTCAAGTTGTGGCCACAGTAGAACACACTAGGCATAGGACAATATACAATATCGTTTATCGCAATAAAACACTGACATTTAATCGATCTTGGCTATTTTTTAACATTGAGATAATCTTTATTTGCACCTCAATGCCCTTTAGACCTTACTGTGAA
>JAVQKG010014688.1:0-11814 GCA_036025885.1 Hypseleotris bucephala
CCTAGGGTGTCCTGGTGCCACGTGCACTGATGGACACCCCTATGCTTGAACATGGTGTTCATTATGGACAAACTGTGACTAGCACAGAAGTCCAATAACTGAACACCGCTCGGGTTCAGATCAGGGAGGCTGCTCCTCCCAATCACCCCTCTCCAGGTGTCACTGTCGTTGCCCATGTGAGCGTTGAAGTCCCCAGTAAAACAACAGAGTCCCTAGTCGGAGCACTATCAAGTACCCCTCCCAGGGACTCCAAGAAGGCCGGGTACTCTGTACTGCTGTTTGGTCCATAGGCCGAAACAACAGTAAGAGTCCTCTCTACGACCCGGAGGCGCAGAGAGGCAACCCTCTCATTCACTGGGGTGAACTCATACACACGCCGGCTGAGCTGGGGGGCTATGAGCAAGCCCACCCCAGCCCGCTGCCTCTCACCTTGGGCAACTCCAGAGTAGTAGAGGGTCCAGCCCCTCTCAAGGAGCTGGGTTCCAGATCCAGAGCTGTGCGTGGAGGTGAGCCCGACTATCTCTAGCCGGTACCTCTCAACCTCCCGCACAAGCTCAGGCTCCTTCCCCCCCAGCGAGGTGACATTCTATGTCCCAACAGCCAGCTGCTGTGTCCGGGGATCGGGTTGTCGAGGCCTCTGCCTTCGACCACCACCCGATCCACATTGCACCGGCCCCCTATGGCTACCTCTGCGGGTGGTGAACCCACAGGAGGTCGGGCCGGGCCCCATGGGCAAAGGCCCGGCCACCAGACGCTCGCTCACGAGCCCCAACCCCAGGCCTGGCTCCAGGGTGGGGCCCCGGTAACGCCAATCCGGCATATAAGTATACATATAAGTGATATGTATTATTATTATAGTTTTAGAGTAACAATATGTGTACAATTTGACCAGACGAAGTGACTATTTGAATTGATGTTATTATAAACATTATAGCCCACCAGCATTTGGCTAGATGGATAGATGTTGTGTCAAACTCTGCTAATATCTCTTGTCATCTGTATCTTTTTAGGTGATTGGAGTGAAGTTGACAGGATCTCTCTCTGGGTGGACCTCTCCGAAGGATGTCATTCTCAAAGTGGCTGGAATCTTGACCGTAAAAGGAGGCACTGGGGCCATTGTGGAGTACTATGGGCCTGGAGTTGACTCTATTTCTTGCACAGGTAAAACAATAAAAACATAAATATTGCAAAATTGGAGAACTCAATTTACCATGATTACTTTTTGTTGCAGGAATGGCCACAATTTGCAACATGGGAGCTGAGATTGGAGCCACAACGTCAGTGTTTCCGTACAATCATCGCATGAAGAAGTATCTGGAGAAGACTGGACGTGGACGTATGTATATTAATTAGGTTTCCAAAATTATTGATTATTATTTACATTTTTTTACTTATTTATATCTTTTGTACGTTAATTAGGTATTATTATTTTTGACCTAATTATATCCTTTTTGTATGTTTCAGAAATTGCTGCTCTTTCTGATGAGAACGCAGACTTGCTGGTCCCAGATGAAGGCTGTGAATACGACCAGATCATTGAGCTTAATCTGGACGAGGTGCTTGGATGTCTTGGATAATTTACTATTTATACATTTTAATATAAAAACACAGAATCTAATATATTTTGGGTTTTATTTTGCAGCTGAAACCCCACATTAACGGACCATTCACCCCTGACTATGCCCACCCCGTGTCCACTGTCGGTGCTGTGGCTCAGGAAAAGGGTTGGCCACTTGAGGTGAAAGTTGGTAAGAAACCTTAACTACTCATTTCTTTAGTCTCTATAATAACTGTATGTAGAAATGAAATGCCAAACTATAATGTATTTTCTATGGATAAATTAGCATAGCCACAAAATATGGGAAGTAGGAATAAGCTCAATTTGGCAACTGACAATAGATCAGCTACCTGTCAGTAATGTCAGAGAATGGTTACAAAACATTAGTGAAAGTACTGCCCGGTTCGCTCTTTTATTTGATGTAGCATTTAGCATAGACTAGCAAACGATTCTGTCCATCTACATTTCTATAGTACTTCTCCAATTAAACCTTATTTTTGCTAATTTCTCCATTTAAAAAAATAAATAAATAAAAAATCCACCATCCACCTTTTAAAGAAATGTTTAAATCTCAATAGACCTTTGTTGTATTTGTAGAATTAAACTGATTACAAATTTGCCTATTCCAGGTCTGATTGGCAGCTGCACCAACTCCAGTTATGAGGACATGGGGCGTTCGGCTTCTTTGGCGAAACAGGCTTTGGACAAAGGCCTCAAATGCAAAGCTCAGTTCACAGTGACTCCAGGTTCTGAACAGATCCGTGCCACCATTGAAAGAGATGGATATGTAAGAGAATTTATTATTTTTTTATATGTCAAATCTAAAAAGTTGCTAACATATTCTCTTCTTACAGTCCAAGATTTTTAATGATGTTGGAGGTATTGTATTGGCGAATGCATGTGGACCCTGCATTGGACAGTGGGACAGGTAAGCAGTGTCTCAAATTTTACATATTTTGTGAACTATTTTGTCTCAGTTTTAAGGGTATTTCTTTCTGCTTTCAGGCGAGACGTGAAGAAAGGAGAAAAGAACACAATTGTAACTTCATTCAACAGAAACTTTACAGCCAGAAATGACGCTAACCCTGCTACACACGCATTTGTCACATCCCCTGAGGTAAACTAACACACTATATCCTTATATTATATACAGTCTTAATTAAAGATACAATGTAATGAAAATTTGAGGCCAATGCTACTACTGGTGAATAACAGTTTGATGTATTTCAACTTTGACACCAATTTTTGGTGATCATATAGAAATGTATAGAAAATATAGAAACATATAGAAAATGTGCCTTTAAATGTATTTATCTGTAAAAAAAGAGTAACAAATTGTAGTCAAAAGAAAATGGAAAAAACTTTTTTCTCATGTCTGCTGGCTGCTCTCCAGCTGTTTCTAGAGATAAAAAACATATAAAATGTAGGCTGTAAATTGTAAAAGGAGGAAAATTATAAGGATTTTTATGCATTTTGTTTCTAAAAATTTGTCAACTAAAGTTATTGTCTTTGCACCGGTTAACTACGTCCATCTAAATAGGCCGTAAACGATTTCAACCTTGAAGATTTTTTGATATCAATACATCCCTAGTCTCACAAATCTGCCTTTTCTTTTCTTCAGATTGTCACAGCTCTTGCTATCGCCGGCACACTCGCCTTCAACCCCGAGACAGACTTTTTAACAGCCCCTAACGGTGAAAAATTCAAACTGGACCCACCTTTCGGAGATGAACTTCCGGCCAAAGACTTCGACCCGGGACAGGACACGTACCAGCACCCTCCTCCCGATGGCAGCGCCCTTAAAGTCGACGTGAGTCCCACCAGTAACAGACTACAGCTGCTGGAGCCTTTCGACAAGTGGAGCGGGAAAGACTTGGAAGACATGCAAGTTCTGATCAAGGTTAGTTCACTACAATCCCTTAAGTGGTGTAGTCCGTAAGCTTCTGAAAATAAGAAAAGATTTTTAATTATTTATCTTTCTGACCCTGTTCTATGTTGAAAAGTTAGTATGTACTCTGTTGTAGCTAGGGAAGGGACTAAAGTAAAGCTCGACTACTATTGGTCAAAGCCGGGAACTCACAAAGTCTGATTTGATGTTGCTGTAGAGGTCAGGAAAGGGACTACTTACCTACTTTACAGCATAGAACAGAATCAGAATGTCAATTTTAAACATTTTTTTCCTAACACTTCTTAATTTTAGGAAACTTGCAGACTACACCTTTTTAAATTTAAAGTAAAAAGAAAGGTGAAAGAAAATGCTCAAAATTGATTATCTGACCCTGTTATATGATGTAAAGTAGGTAATCTGTCGTCATATTTATTTTTAGCCTCTGCAGCAACATCAAATGATCAAACTTGACTACTATTGGTGAAAATATTATCCCACAAACTCTTATCTTATGTTGCTGTAGAGGCCAGGGGAGGGACTTCAAATTAAACCTTTTTCCCTAATGTATGGCTAAATATGCTATAAAAATGATCGTATTTTTAAAGAAAGTGACAGTGTTTTATGACCTATTATAATTAGGTAAAAGGCAAGTGTACGACGGACCACATCAGTGCAGCCGGGCCGTGGCTGAAGTTCCGTGGTCACCTTGACAACATCTCCAACAACATGCTGATCGGAGCAGTCAACAGCGAGAACGAGGCGGTCAACTCCATCAAGAACCTGCTCACCGGGGAGTACGGGGGCGTGCCCGACGTCGCCCGAAACTATAAGGTATGTAGCAGGGGTCGGTGCTTCAAATCCTGAAAGTGCTTAAATGTTTTTAATAAAGTGTTTTTTTTTTTTCTTTTTAATGCACAATTCAGTGACAAAATTAAAACACCAGGGAGGTAGTGCCACATCCCAAACTTTGCCAATGGTCCAGTTGTATAGGGCTTGAATTTCATTTTCCAAACATTTTTTTTCAGTTAATATGGATGTGTGATTGTGGCGATAAAATATTGTATTGTGGGATTATCAGAGTGTATTTGGTAATAACATATTAAGACAAGTTGAGATTAAATGTAGAATACATTTTTGTCATTACTTGGCTTACAAAAATGATTATATCGTCCACCCCTTTTTGGCTACAAACATTTTTACTACTGACTAGTTATTTTGTGTCATTTAAAAATAGAAATCCAGCATGTAGGTTGAGATTATCATGGCACTTGTACTTTCAGAAACCAACAATAGATAAATGGCCTTTAGCAATGGAATCGTTTACTTTTTTTAGACTCTAAATTGTATTTTGCGGCATGGTAGATTTTCTTAGCTGTACATATCTCTTTGTACCAGTCTCATATTTATTGTTTATATCTTACTGTGTTTTCCTCTCCGCAGGCCAACGGTGTTTCATGGGTTGTTGTTGGAGACGATAACTACGGAGAGGGCTCCAGCCGAGAGCACGCAGCTCTGGAGCCAAGGCATCTGGGAGGAAGAGCTATTATTGTCAAGAGCTTTGCCAGAATTCATGGTAATTAACACATTATATACAGCCAACCAGACCATATTTTGAGTTCACTGTCCCTTTTTTTTCCATTCATTTTTAAACATGTTAATATGAGTTTACATTTTAACATTTTTTTACAGTGTATTTTCAATTTGACATGATTTTTTTAAATTTTCTGCCCACACCTCCCACCACCCTTAGTGCCCTCCCCTTCCCACCCCTCCCTCCCGCCCCTCATACATCTCCTAAAAAAAAAAAAAGAGTTAATTGCATTGTCAAAATTTTAATCACATATTTTTGTTTTTTAGAAACAAATCTGAAGAAACAGGGACTTCTGCCGCTTACGTTTAGCAACCCTTCAGACTACGACAAGATCCGCCCTGACGACAAAATCACAATCAAAGGACTGACCACATTCACTCCAGGAAAGGTGAGAGCCAAGGGTGTATTCTGAAGCTTTGAGAATGGATTAGATTAAAATCCCCAGAGAGGCTCGCTTTTCCAGTCTTTGAGGGCATTGTCTGATCCAACAAGAACCTTATGCAAGAGCAACAAAAGCTGTAATTTGATATATTGTGTAAAAGGGACTGTTTAAAATGCTTTTTACCAGTCTAAATCTCTTTACAGTACTTTGTCATAAAGAATAGAATAAATCAGCGAGGATAGGTCTGTTGTAGCCTGGAGATAAGGCTATGTTGTCATAGCCTTATCTCCAGTGTATTACCAGGTTAAATTTTGAACAGTGTCTATAATACATTTGAGTTACACAATTCCAAACCAATGTCCATTTGGCTTCTGTTTTAATTTAGTATTTTATTTCTCCGACCAATAACCTAGTAAACACTGCACTGCTGCTGCCCACTCCTTATTGAAGGGTGGGTGAAATGCAGAGGACAAATTGGTTTTTCAATAAAACTTAAATATGGAATGCAGACCACCTTAAATTCAAAAGTAGAACATTAAAACGTTTTGGGAACAGAATGGACCTTGTTTAACCTCTACAAAGATGTTCTGAAAGGCATGGGATTCTTGTGGAAGTTTAACTGTTAATTATGGCCCGAGCCGAGGCTATCGCACTACCCCTCAGTGTAAACATTCTGCACTTTTCTTTAGTACGAGTGAAAAGTGTTTAGTTTAAAGTCTAATCAACGCACATATTTTTCGTGATTTGTTGAAGATTAGTGAACTTTTGCTTTGGAATTTTCCTACCGTTTATAAACTTGTTTTCATTAAATTATTATAATATTTTATATCTACTTAACTATTTAGTAACATACTTCACAAACTCTGTACAAACCCTGCTTATAGTGATGCACCAATTTGAAATTTCTTGGCCAATGCTGATATTTCGATAATTTGGCAGATTTTGATACCAATGTTTTGTGAAAATGTTTTTACTAAGCTTTGTTTCTTGAAACTAAGAAATCTTCATAGAAATAACAGCTTTAACTCAAAACCCAAGTCCAGATGACTGATTTAAACCTTCTTCAGCTTTAACAGTATTAAACAATCAATAAATATTGTTTTCACTACATTTTGTCACACTAAATGTAAAAAGATTTTAACAGGCTTTTCATTTTCTGGTTGTTTCTAAACCTAAATATTAGAAATGACCCTTTTTAAACAACAGATTAACAACAAGCATCTAAATAGGCCAATACCAATGCTGCGCCGATATATCGATGCATCCCTACCTACTTGGCCTTAGATCTAACCTCCTTTTTCCTAATTCCTTCTCTCCTAGCCCCTCAGCGCAGAGGTCAAGCACAGTGACGGCTCCACAGAAACCCTCGAACTCAACCATAGTTTCAACGAGACACAAATCGAATGGTTCAAGGCGGGATCAGCACTCAACAGGATGAAGGAGCTCCAGCATTGAGAGTTTAAAGATTATCAGGGTTAGAGCTAGAGTCAGTGATGCAGGTTTGGGGCAGAGGACGAATGTAGACACTGTAAATAAAAGTCCATATCCGTATTAGCCAACACTAGACTGAAGTATTACTGTTCCTAGAGTTAAATATATTAAAGCTACAGGCCGGGGATTTCCTAAAAGAAGATTTTGTTTAAAAAAAATGCTTATATTTGTCTATCTAGCTGTGTTGTTAAGTAGGAAATCTGTCCTAATTATTTTACTTAAGTCCCTCCCCTGGCCTCTACAGCAACATCAAGGTTCGATTCCACAAACACTGATTTGATGTTGCTGCAGAGGCCCGGTGAGAGACTAAAGTAAAAGTAATTATGACCTTCCTAAGAATATTAAATCAGAGTTTTTTGGGGGGGTAGATCCTTGATTTGATGTTGTTGTAGAGGCCAGGGGAGTGACTAAAGTAAAAGGGGAAAAAAAGTATTGGTCAAGCAACAATTTCTTATTTTGAGAAACCTCCTGCTTTGTTAGCGGCAAGTTACTTCAGACTAAGTGCTTAGCTAATGTCTAGAATGGAAACTAACCACTAATGCTAGACAACAGTTAAAAATGGTCAAAATATAAGCTTACTTTACACACAAATCCTTCACACCATTTTGTAAGACTGCCAAATAATTTGTTGTCCAATCATAGCAGCTGTCTAATTATGTCCACACAGCAAAGAGGCCAGTTCACTTTGTTTTGAAGCTATGTCCGCCATCTTGTTTTCATAAATTATGGCTAGCATTTCAACAAACTGCTTTTATCCATGGTCTTTTTAGCTACATGTCAGTATTGGAGTGCATTCAGTCAGTACGGTGCTTATTTTCGGCACTTCTAATAATGGATATAACACACCCCAACCCGCAATTAGCTGTCCTCTGTGGTACCTCTGCCTGCTCTTTTTTTAAGGTCAAGCACACCATATGGGTTTTCCTGTTTTGTATTTATTTACTTCCTGATTCGGCATGCTCATTTTTTGGTTCAAGCTAAATGTGTGTGTGGATTTTCTATCAATATTTTTTTCTTGTTTGAGTTTAGTTGCAATTCCCAATCACATGAAATGACAGAAAAAGGGATAGTTGCAAATGTGCTAAATATCATGATCAAATTATAAATACTATGCCTATGGCTCTTCATAAATAAACAAGCACTACTGTTTTGTCAGCTGACTGTAAAGTAATTGTGTTAACTCTCCCACATGATGCCGATGGGTTGTACAATAAAAGATCTCATTTATTTACCTCAACTTGTGTGTCAATTACTGTGGATACATCATGTACAGTAGTAATTTACTTTTCAGCACAGTAATGTTGTAATAATGTAGTAATAAACAAGTACTAAACAGGAAAAAGTGTTATTAATTATGGTTATTTTTCAAGTAATTTCTGTGTAATTACCAACCCTAAATCCTGCATCCTAACCATATATTGCCCATAATTAAATGGTTATTTGATATTATGCTTCTATCTTGTTGCCACGCTAAATAAATTGCATGAAATTACAAGGGTAAAACCTACATGTAAATGTAAGCAAAATGTTTTTAATGAGGACCACCAACAAACAAGGCATTTATCTCAATTCTTCTTAAAGGTGGCCGATAAAAATAAAAAAAAGAAAAAAAAGAAAAGAAAAACCCAAGTACAAATCTTGACACTGATTTTTGAGACATTTATTGCACTTGCACTGACAAATACAGCTTCTGATTCTAAAATCCTCAAAAACTACACCCAAGTAAATTAGCATAAAAACTCTCCCTCTCTCCTCATTACTTCCCACTTCAGAATTAATCCCTGGTTTACTTATGGACCCCTCCAAATATTTCCTGGGCCCCAGTTCAGTTGCATTGTCCCCACTGACTTATATGAACACAATTCCTCCAAGTTTACAATAGTGTGAACTTCATTGGACACAGAACAAAGACGGGAGTGTGTTTGGTGCCTTAGCTCATGCCTCCTGTTGTTTAATGCGCTAATCCCGCCCCGCTGCCACTGCCTCGCTCTCCCATTTGCTGCATCCCATCCATCCATACCAAGACCCACTCACTAATTCAACACATGTCCTCGCTGCTTCCACAGGATTTTATTACATAATTGGCATATATCACAGCGAAAGACCCGTGCGTCCTGCGTAATACATCCACCCCTGTGCGCTCGCTCGTGGTAAGTAGCCTATTTATCGATCTGTGCGTGATTTGCAACGTGGATTTTTACACATGCACGCCTCTTTTATTTAGCTTAACAACAATACGACACCGCAGCTACCTAAACACCGCATTTATTTCTCAACATTAGCGGTTTTTAAGCTTGCTAGTCTGCGCTGTCACGTTTTGGGATGTTGCACTATAGTCTACTTGGAGCATCCTTGTCACTCCCGCTATGAGATTGTGCACAAAACAAGGGCATGTATATCGAGTAACACATCTTTCTAATTTATGCTAAGTTTAAGTTCTAAAGACGCTATTTGACCTATGCATTTTCGCATTAAAGTTCAAACTAAGCAGCGGCCAATGTTGTGAGTTGACGTGCCCTACATGCTGATGCAGCTACAATGTCGATCTTTCTTTCTCTGGGAGCTGGTTTTGGCCTTTTGTTTAAAAAATTCCCAAACGTTTTACTCCTTGTAGTTAACATTTTTAGTCTAGTATGATACTCCTACCCTAAGTAATTGTTTTATCCACATCATTTGACAGCACAGCCTCGTTATAAAATCCATTTACTGCCCCCCTGTCAGCTTAAGTGGGCTATGATGAAAAAGCTTGCTTGTTGAATTATTAAGAGGCTGCATATTTATGTCTTGTCATCTATCAGTCAGGATGCCAGTCTCCTGCTAGTGCCACTGTGGTGAGAGATGTGTCTTTGATAGGCTATAGTTGTTATTCAAAGGCCTAACAAGACAAAACATTTGTAGGTCAAGTAGACTTCACACAAATGGTATAAATATAGGGTATAGTGAGCAAGAAATGTCAAAGATTTGTATTTCTTTGCACTATCCATTGTTACATACATTCACTGCCTTAATATGCTTTTGAAAAATGATTTTAACATCACTGAGTCTGTCTGGGGTTAGCATAAAGAGACAAAAAGATGTGAGCAGCCTACAATCACTTATTCAATTTTGGGGAGAACCTACCTGTCCTACAAGTGAACTTTTGGGGGCAAATTGTTGTCACTGACTTACTGAAAAAGATTTGCAAATTGCACTTTTATCAAAACAATTAAAGAACATTTCTCTTTAACTAAAGTGCATAAACCATTTGTACAGCGGTATATAACCATACAGGGGGCACAGTAGCAGAGGGGTTAATGCTCTATGATCTTTCTGGGTGGAGTCTGTATGTCCTCTCAGTGTTACTGTGGGTTCTCTCTAGCTTCCTCCCACCTCCCAAATATGTGTTAGGAGAATTGATTACTCTAAATCGTCCCTAGTGAATGAATATGAGAGTGAATGATTGTCTGTCTATGTAAGTCTAAGTCTCAGCCCTGCGACTAACTGGGTGTACCTCGCCTAAGCCCATAGTTACTGGCATTTTATCAGTTATATTCCTAATTACCTTGCATTTTATCAAAAGGCACTCACACAGCAACGTTGGTTTTAGGTAGAAAGCTGTTACTAAGCAGATGACTTGAGTTTTTGTTGATTCAGAGTTTCTCACAAGTGGGATTATGTAAGATATTTATTTATAGTGCGATGATTACAGTATGTTGACAGACATGACCCCATTTCAAAGAACAGGGAGAACAGTTAAAAGCATGCAAGCTAAGCAGTTACAATTAGGGAGTGTCAAATTAGCCTCATAAAATATATGTAGTGACAAGGTTAAACATTCTTTGCAATTATTGTCTTGTCAGAAATAGAAATAAATGAATAAATAAAAGGTCAAACAAACAATAATTATTAAAACGATGTGAACAATGCCTATTCCAGCTACTATGGGCCTTAGGCAGGACACAATTTGGACCAGCTAGTTGCAGAGCTTACATAATGAAACCTAGATCTTAAATGGTTTGTTTTATCTCAAAGTTAAATTTTAGTAAGGATTACGGCTGAAACTGTTATTCAGAATAATCATATTTAATCGATTATTGGGGGGAAAAATCAACTAATTTAGTAATGGAATAATTGTTAACAGACTGTAAAACATGCCATTTACTGAGAGAAAAGTTTGTACAACCCACACAGAGCAGTAATTAAGCCAAAACTGTATAAAAATGTGTAAATATAAGTCAGGTTAGGTGGCATAGTTTTAGCTTCACCTGGTACAAATTGGGTTCTGCACCTTTTGCTATCCAACGATTAATCAATTGATTGAAAAGAGCCAAGTCATTTGTTTATTATCTCAAAACAGAAACCAAATGATGAGAAAGAGCCGTGCAAAGTAAACAACATGCAGCTCGTATGGTTCATGTTTACTGTAGATATCCACTGATCCTCATGTCTGACGTAATACTAACAAATATTGATTGTTACACTATGCTTCGGGAAGTTTTAGAGTTCCCAGTTGGTAGTCCTGCTGTCGGCTTACACTCTCATATTTTCTGATCATTTTAGAATAAAACAGAAAAGGCCAAATGAGAGATTACTTGGGAGATGTGGGATTTAGTCCAACACATAAATGTATCCAAAACAGAATGTGAAAAGAAAACTACAAGTTAGGACGGTTTTGACAATTTATTTTTCAGGAAACTTCCAGATTACAGCTCTAAGCAACGTGATGCAGTGGTTAGCACTGTTGCTTACCAAGGCCTTTCTCTGTAGAGTTTGCATGGGGTGGATTTTCTCTGTTTTCCCCCATCAACCCAAAACATGTACATAGGTTAATCCTCCAGCTAGGTATATCCTGACTAAGATCCTGGCTCAGATCTGGAGTAGGGTGCTGCACTGTGGCTGCCCATGCTCCTGACAGGGTACCCCAG
>JAVQKG010014728.1:0-10140 GCA_036025885.1 Hypseleotris bucephala
TAATATCTGCATTAGACATACAGTACTTTATCTAGTTTAAGACCTGGTTTAGAAGTAGATTACACCTAATTAAAACCCACATTGGTGCGAAAAGTTTTAGAACCACTGGACTATGTTTAAAAAAGTCTGTCTGAAATTCAGTAAGCTTGTCTTCAAAATTTGTTGAAATTATTGCAATAACCCTAGCTGCCTTAACCCTAAACTAGAAACTGAACATGTCTACTTAATTTGTAGCCGGTCAGTTTAATGTAGTTTCTAATTGGAAGTCAGAAAATGTGTGCGGTAGGACAAGTCATGACTGGTGTGTGCTTATGCTGTCACATTGACCTCATGTTGAGTCAGATGATGACAATCCCAGTACATTAAGATCAACTGCTGAATGCAACATACACAGTACAAAATGATGCATTCTTTAGGCCCTGCACATTTGAAGAATAATAATTGCAATGATACACAATGAGTTTTACCTTTGTCCGGTGCTGAGAGGTTGGGGTCACTCCGTGGTAAGGTGTTGTCCCCTATTTGATGAGAAGGAGCTCTCTGAAAATCCAACAATACAAATTAGTTGTGTACTATTATCTAATAATCTAAAAAAACTATCCTAACTCAAAGAAAGTAATAACAACTACTGATATCTCCCAGAAGTGTTGTGAAATATAAGAGGTGAGATGGAGTCCTGAAAAGCACAAAACACATATTTGTCTCTTTTTTCTTTGTTACAGTATCTTTGTGACAGACGATGGAGAGTGTGATAGTGCTGTCTGCTGCCCTTCAGCGACAGAAGCAACAACAATATCATGTTATTCTCCTATTGCCGTACAAAATCTGATGAGTCACTAACATTGGACTACATCCGGTAAAAATATATATTGGAAAACCTTGTGGCACTGAATAGTTCTCACTCTTCACAATCCACTGAATGTCTGTGGATTGTGAAGAGTGATGCTGCTTTGTTGAGAATTTTCCCTTAGGATATTTACTTGTGTTAAAATTAATCAAAATAATTACCCTCTAAATATGTCTGGCAGTGTGGCAGGGGGATAACATTCAACATCTAGCTATATTTCTGCTGGGATTTGCACCTGCAGCTCTAGAAATAATGTAACTGCTCTAAGCATTGTTTAAAAATGGAAACTGGACTCACAATTTGTCAATAACAACATTACACACCTGGTGCAATTAAATAGGATATTATTACATCCAATGAGATCAGATCTGAGAGGAGCGATATGCAGTTTTATATAGAATATTGCTTGTTCTTTTTAGTAGAATACCAATCAATAATAGATATACTGCACATATATGTTTTGTTGTTTTATTCCTCAGTTTTACATGACATGCCTAGCAATGAATTAATGATAATTATTACCAATGAAAACAAAGAGGGAAAAATCCAATATACAGCCATAGTTTTGAAAAATACAGTGATATAAAATGACCACCCAGCTCTAGATTAACTTACCATCCTAGAACAATTGAAGTGGAACTGTTTGCCCTCTGAATAACCCTGCACAGCTCCTCATAGGCAGAAGCCATGCACAGAACAGACTTTTGGCTCTGCTGTTCAAGGACGTTTTATCTGAACCCAAATGAATGCATCCTGTATGACCTGACAGCATGTTGAGCTCACCTGTGTGGGGTCCAGGGGGTTGGGGAAGATGGCACTGACTGGCCGTTCTCGTGGCGACAGACAGGCATTGTCTCTGGAATGCTTGTGTTTCTCTGCCATTTGAGGAGAACCTAAAAAGACCAAATGTAAGATGTTAGCATGCTGCACAATATAGTACTAAACTAGAAATTGATGAGAAAGGATTTGTCAGATAGCAAAAAAACATTTTTTTTGGTAACTTGACATATTAAGAAAAGTTAACCGGAAAATGTACGTTAACCTAAAAAACGGCTGTTGTCCCGAATGAAAAAAACAAAAAACAAAAAAAAAACTAAAGTTGTCAAGTAATAAATTAGCCCAGCTTTACTGATGCAGAGTGAATGCAACAAATTGACTAATAGAATTTTAGTTGACTTTAACCTCACTGACTGATTAATCGACTAAGCGACTAAAGGCTGTCAGCCCTACTATGTAGTCGCACAGAGGTCCAAATATCTGAAACAATTTATTACACAGGGAACTACAAATATCTTATTTTGTGTCACAGTAAATTTGAGAACAACGCCAAAAGCCTTGAAAAAACAACTTTATAAATCTGTTTTGCTTGTTTTTAGGTATAAAAAGACTAAAGAATTTGGCAAGTTATACAAAGCTTTCAAAATAGCTAAGTGTAAGACTGGATAATGCATGGCTCGTAAGTGGTATTAAAGTGGAGATATTTGATTGTAGGAAAATGAGAGAGAGATGGAGAATATGGCTTTACTTCAAGCTAAAATTTATTGGTGCACATTTATACAATGTAATGAAACATTTTACCCAAGCTTTCAAAACTGACCTCTGCTTGAAAAAGTAAAACCTCTCTCTACCTGCAGTGCCTTAAGCCCACACACTCTCTAGATGTTAGACTATAGTACTACCACACAATACACTTGTACAATACACAAGGGATACAACAGCAGCTCGTTGTTAAGAAGACCATTACCAACAAATACAGGCAATCAGGAAAGGCCAATCTCGCCGCTAGCCTCTCCTATACCAGCATTTTCACTAGCTCCACAACATGATAAATGGCCTGCACCAACCCACATATACTCCAATACACACCTTCACCACGCACCTCCTCTGTTGCAGCGCACTTTGGCAACAGAGAAAAACACATGCAAAATGCACATAAAGACATAAAAGTAACTGGATTAACACTACATGCGAATAGGATTTTTAAACTAACCTTTCATACATAATGCATTGCAAATTTGGTGTAATGTTGAATTTGCTAGCAGAGACTGTAGCTGGGGTTGGTATGGCTGTGGCTGCAAAGATAGCTTTCCACCACCCCTAATGTGTGACTGTGATATTTGTGAAGTTGACCACTGATGTTTTGACCTGTATCCTCTTGCCTTTAGCCCTCCCTTGCTAGCACACTTTCCTTTTATATAAGTTTAGCCGAGGTCTCGATGCATTAGCGATCACTTGGAGAGGTGCTTGGAAGACTATCATAGACTGTAAGATACTCATCAGTGGCTCTTATTCAGATAACACCAGAACAGCAACAGTTCTCTCCAAGAGTGACTTACAATGACGCTGTCTGCCATGAGCGTCTTAATATATTCTTATTTTTTATCACAAGACTCACATTGAGATAAGGGGGTGACTGTGCATATTGGATATTCACACTCCACTGACTTGAGACTTGGATGAAGCGGACTGGACTACAGACAGACAGTACTGAGGTCCAATGAAGGAGAACTCCAATAATCTCATACCCAGGCCATTTTTACCAGATCCATCTTTCTCTCAACAGCATTTGTTGCCAGGTCTCAAATCCATTTCAGTTTTCCATTTTATTTTGTATTCTGTATGTTTTTTTCTCTCTACTGTGTCACTGTAGCCAGAAATGAAGAATTGTAGAAATACTGGATTAGACACAGTCTTCCGCCAAGAAGGTAATGTTTTTGGTAGTGCTGCCTGTTTTCATGTTTGTTTGTCTGATAGCTTTTTACGTTTTACAGAAAACACATGGAACAATTGATGAGATTTTGGGTGTGATCAGGAGTTTTTTAAATAATTCATCTGTTGGCGACTTAACCCCCAAAATACTGCACAGATTCAGAAAACATATATTCCATTTTAGGAGAGACCATGGAAAATGAGCTGCCTTGCTGGAGGTCTGTTCGTTCCGAGTGCTTTGTAGGTTAGATTTGGTTTGATCCTGATAAAGCCCTTGTTTAGACTGAATTTAGGTTTAATTTAGACCTGGTTTAATTCTAGTTTTACTTCAGAGTGAGATCTGATACCAAATCTGGTTTTGACATATTCAGACCTGGTTTAGTCCTTTGTATCATAGCCTTAATTTAGGCCTGGTTTAGTCCCGATATAGACCTTGCTTTGTGCCTATTCCCCATGCCCTTAAGTCATGAATGTACTTGTATTGTTCTGTCTCCTTTTCCTGCTTTGCCCTGTGTCTCTATCTGTCTTGTGCCCTCGCTGACCTCAGCTGACAAGACATAGTGAATGGTTTATTTCGGTTAAGATCTTGTACCAATCTAAAGGTCAAAGGTTCTGTCTCTTAGCTCAGGCTTTCAAAATGGATTTTTATGTCTGCGATCCTGCTTAAGTCACAGTGGAATTAAATATGTGCCGCTAAAAGAATGACATTGATTTGAATAGAGCTGTACAATGATTTGTGGAGCAGTGCACTGTTCCTACCTCTGGCACTGGACGGGGCAGAGCTGGTGACGTTGGGCGAGGCAGAGTGGTTCGAGCTGAGGCTTGAGGTAGATGGACTAGGCTGTTGAAATAAAAGCAAACAGAAAGAGCTAAATAAAGCAAAGTATGAAACATTTCTAAGACCAGAATGTATGATTTTTTTTCTTAATAAATAAAAATGATAGTCTTGTCTTGTTCATAGAATATGTGTAAGTGGGTACTCTGTGGTATTTATTATTTTGTCTAAGTCCCGCCCCCATCCTATAGAGGAGCACGTTAAATAAGGCATATAAGGTTAAGAATTGGATCTCTTTGAGAGGAGTCTGCAACTCCTCCCTGTGTTACTGTGGGTTCTCTCAAACTTTAAAAATTAGTGCACAAAAGTGAGAGTAAATGGTTGTCAATGTGAGCCTCAACATTGTCTAGGGCCTACAGTTTGTGAGAAAGGAGGACCAGCAACCCCTAGCGATAAGGCAAAGAAGATGAATGAATAAATAAATTCATTAGTGTTGTACATAGAACATGGTAAATACTAGTTTTTGCTCAATGCATAGCAGGTGTCCAATTAAAAACTTGCAAATGTATTCTCTTGAGGGGAGTCATGCTAAAGAAGCTCCCTCTTTCCTTCTGATGTTCAAACTAATATTTTAACAAGCTGAGTCATATGTTATCATACTTTAAGTTGTTGTTTATTATGTTTACGCATTTTAAGATATGCTAAATAGTTTTTAGAAATTAATTTTCTCAGTTTGAGACAATGATCCAGATCCACACAACATGGATTTCTCTGTTATTTTGACACTGTTAGTAGTTTAGACTAGTTTTTATATAATTTCCGCCTAGTTGCATAATGATGTATTTTTACAACTTTCTACTTGGTTGTGCATTTGTGTGATCATATTACTGTAAATAGTTCTGTTATTACGAAATAATAATGTACCTGCATGTTAAACACTTCATCAGAGCTTTCTGATTGGCCTGTGATGTTACTGACTTCATTGGAGGCCTGAGACGACAGAGATGACGAGGAGTAGCGGTTCACGGCAGGGTAACTAAGTGGACTGTTTAAGAAAGAGAAAAACAAAACATTAAAAACCTAACTGAGTTGATTAAATGTAGATTTAATTTATTATTATACTATGACAAATTGTACTCACCAAAGTCAGTGGGAGCAGCAGGAAAGCAGGTCAGAAAAAGAAAGACAAAAACAAATGTCAGAATTGAAGAAAACAACCATAATATGTGGCAAAAAACATTATTTATCAAAACAGTTATATAAAAGAAATATGGAAGGAAGCTCTCAAAGCACAAATATTTTACCAAAGCCTGTAACCCAGTTTTTGTGTCACCAAACATTGCACAAAAAAGAAAATATCAAAAGCGAAATGTCACTGGGAGATTGAGGGTATGCGATTGCTTGTATGTCCCTGAGGCGAGCTGCCCCCTGGGATCAGACTGCGGAGGTAGACAGACGCAGGTAGACACACAAAATGGCAAGGTCACTGGACACGATAAAGGCAAACACACACACACACAAAGAGTATCCAAACACGGCAATGTCCCTTTGGGTGCTAACTGGACCAATTTATGCCCAGATGAGTTGCGTGAGTAAAAAAAAAAACAGAAAGAAGAAAGAGAGGGCAAGGGCACAGAGCTGGATGTTCTGGGTGAGGTAAGGTGGAGAGAGGATAAAATGTTGAGAAGTAAAAACAGAAGCAGATTAAGGACAGAGGGCTGGACAGAATATTTTAAAAAGATACAGCATATAATAGGATAGAAATGGTAGTATAACCTCTGAATAAATCTTCAAATTTATAACTGTATTTTTTTTCACTTTTGTATTTGTTGTGTGACCAGAACTAACATAATATATTGTTTTGTATGACATAATCTAAAAGTTTAAAGAATACTTTGATGTACATTTTTGGTCCCAGCCCTTATATTTCAATCTTGTTATTAATGTTAAAACACAGCTCAAAGTAAAAAAATAACAACACAAGTTCCTGACCTCCGCCTGGTGACCCCCCTGCCTCCGTCAGGGCTAATGATGTTGGGCACTGAGTTTCTGCACGTCCGCGGGCTCCCGTTGGTGAAATGCACCGGGCTGGCACGTACATACGCCGGGAACTCCTGAGGATTGAAAGAGGTCGCAATAAAATGCACAAAATTAATTGCTTGTGGGTGTGATCCGAGTCTAAAATAAAAACAAATGCAGATGAAAGCAATGTGTTTAGTGAGGAGCTGTGAGCTGCAATTGTCAAATACACTCACTGTCTACTTTATTAGGTGGACCTTGTAAGTATTTAAGTGGCATTAGGTGTGGTTTTTTGCTGCTATGGCCCGCATGCTCCTTCTTACCTATCTTACTTAAATCACGTTCTTTATTATGATGCTTGGTTTGAACTTGAGCAGTTGCAGTTGTACCTAATAAAGAGGCCAGCAACTGTAGAGGGTGCGTTTCCATAAAGCAGAACAATGTTATACTTTGTAATACACAATATGTTATCTTTAGTAAACTCTCAATCACACACTGACTCATAAATGTGTCAGCGATGGAGGATCATAAATATGGATGAAGAATATGATGCTGCAGTTACCTGTATGCCCAGGCTGGATTTCATCAGGTGGAACTGGTCAACTAACTTCTTGTGAAGAGGTCTCATGTCCTGGGGAACAAACTTCTCATGCACAGCCAGGCCATACTCCAAAATATGTGCCTAAAGAAGGAAGACAGAGAAGACGTTGAGTTTGAGTAACTTTTGAATAAATTGTGCCAATTTTTTCCCCGAAACATTTATTTAGTCTATTTAAATAATTATTTGGATGGCTTTTGACTAAAAACCATAATTCTTACTTACTTATATTTTCTGGCTACTCTATCCACCTCGATAGAGAATTAAGCCAAAATGAGGGGTTTTGCTGTGCTATGCTAGCTTGATCATGTTATCTTAGCTGGTCAGAGAAAATAAATCAGCACAACTTGGCACACTTGCTCCACTACTATCCATCATGGTAATTAATCATCTCTTGTCTCCTTAAACATTTTGCACAAGAATTATTGTTCAAGATGATACATTAGCATATCAACACTATATATTTCCTGATCCATTTACATTGTGTTAAGTTGAAGTCTAGTAAAGTAAAAGTTTTGTAATAATAATAAATCTTGATAGCTTGATAAATTACTTACAGCCATTATTACACAAATTGCAATAAATCTCCTACAATTTCATGGACTAAAATGTCAGAATAACATAAACTGCAGATTTCAAAACAAACCTGTTCAAACATGAGCTCTCTCAGTCGTCCGATCTTGTCACTGTCCTCAGGGTGGTTCATCATGTAGTCCTTCACAAAAAAAGCCTGAATGGAGACAAAATGTAGAACATCTGTTATGCACCCACCAGGAGATAAAGCTGTACTGTGGTGTGACCCGGATCCCTGCTGCGCTGACACACCAAATTAGAGCCCATGCATTTTTGTTAGCTTAAAATTCATTAGAAAAATCACAAATCCTTTAATACATGCATGTCTTTGGATGGTGAGACGAAGATAACCCACAGTTACATGGTGAGGATGACATGCAGACTCAAAATATAGTCAACTAACACAAACCCAGATCTTCTCAAACAAAGAAGTAAATTCAGATAATAAATGCTGAATAATTGTGGTTCGAGTTAATGCAAAATCGTATCTAGCATGCATGAAAATATAACTCCTCACAAATAAAAGAAGCAGCACAGCCATCTGCTTTTAAATTTTCTACAGAAAGCACTGCATGATGCGAAGGAAAGGTAAAGGTGAGGTTCATATAAAGATCAGCCTGGCTCCTTTTCTTTGAGAGTAGGAGCTGTCTATCTCCAAAGAGACACGTGGCTGACAACTGAGGAGAAAACATGCTGAGAGCTATATTCAAAATGTACAGCACATGGGAATTCGGAAATTGTACAATATATGCCCTCAATAACACTTCAAGCACTAAACTTTCAACAAATGCTTTTTCTGTTTTAGATAGATACACAGCAAGTGGCCAAAAACAGTCTTCTGCTACTACACATTGTACGCTGGTCTCACCGTGGGATTTATGAAGGTGTGCACACCTTGGAATTTCAGGTGTACGCCACACCTGCTGTTGGTAAATACGGCGGGTGAAAAGGTCCTGGAGGCTGCACCCTCGACTTAACG
Source organism: Hypseleotris bucephala (assembly GCA_036025885.1). Lineage (NCBI taxonomy): Eukaryota > Metazoa > Chordata > Actinopteri > Gobiiformes > Eleotridae > Hypseleotris > Hypseleotris bucephala. Next base: position 8,501 of record JAVQKG010014728.1, read on the forward strand.
ACAGAGAGACACGAAATACGTCAAGAAATACACAGTTTGGATCAGGAAATCACGCATAAAAACTGAAGAAACTAAGTATTATGTTGTTTTGACAGATTAAAATCAAGATTTAGTTTTCACTACCAAACCCCACTCGTGGCATAATGTGAAAATAAATACATAAAAACAAAAATATTTAATATTTAATTGTACTAAAATTAAGATCTTTTTGTTTTACAAAGAATTTAGTAGGCTATGCGTTTTACTTGATGATATAAACCGGATGGCCTTTTGACAAAATGTTGACATGTTAGTTACGAGCCACAGTCCCACTCCAACCCCAGACCGAGCGCTGAGGCAGCAGAGACTGAGCCTGGGCCAACCTGGTGGAGGAGGACGCGCTGTGGAGCCTGGGGCGAACCGCGGACTGGACTCGAACTGAAAGCCTTTTGCCGCATTTTGCTTAAATAACCAAGAGATTACAGACACCCGCGATGCTGGGTATAAACCGGACGACCTTTTGACAAAATGTTCAACATGTTGGTTACAAGCAACAGCCACACTGCAGCCCAGCCCGAGTGGTGACGCAGCGGTGACTGACTGGGCAGCCTGGTGGATCGAGGAGGACGCGCTGTGAAGCGAGCCGTGGACTGGGCTCGAACTGAAACTTCTCGCTGTGTGTTTGTGCATTTGCTTAAATGATTGAGAGAATACAGAAACCTGTGAGGCGTATTTCCCACCTGTGGTAATGCTTATTCCTAGTCAACAATGACGCGCGGACTCTATACTGGACGCACGGGACAGCACGCGTAGAACTAGAATGAGCTCTCAGGGGGACACAGACACATCCGCGGTGAGTTCACGCTGTGACTTCTCTGTTCTGTTCTGATTTTGACCCAAACACAAATGATGAAACTGCGTCTGATACACCTGCCTCTCTGGATGTGAGTTCAGAGTGCGTGTTAGGTTTTTTCCATGGTTTTTAAAGCAGCGCACAGCAATTAGCCTAAACCAACAGTCAAGCCTCTTTTGTCTCAATTTTTATAGAAGGAGAGGTCAGGGGAATTTGGCCTTTGGCACATTTATTCTGTACTGCCTGGGGATAAACATAGTCAAATTTCAAGCTCCTAGCTCAAAAGAAATTAGAATTATAAGACTTTTCATATGTTGTAGGGGGTGCTAGGATGGGTCACCGTGTGAATCTTGGTGCCCGTCGGGCTTAAGGTTTCTGAGGGGTGGGACTTCAAAGCTGCGCCACGGGGCACACAAGAAGGCCTGGTATGAGGCTAAATTTCAACTAAACGACTCCTAATTTAACATTTCTCTCTTATAAAAGGTCTAGGACCAGAATCTGAAAGCTCATATCCCTAGGCCTTAGTGAAAACTACTTAGGGTTTGGATAGGATTTAATACATCTGACTTATATTTTCATAATATACATACTTCAAAACCAAGGAAAAGTACCGATAAATAAAAAAATGAGGTCCATAAAGACATGAATGTAAAAATCCATTTTGGGCTACTTTTCCATTGTCAAAAGTGCCCCGAAATGGAAAAGGTGACAAGTGGAAGGCCTGAGCTTCTCTTTTGTCTCAATTTTTATAGAAGGAGAGGTCAGGGGAATTTGGCCTTTGGCACATTTATTCTGTACTGCCTCGGGA
>JAVQKG010014866.1:0-12149 GCA_036025885.1 Hypseleotris bucephala
AGTTTCAATTTTTGTGTGTGTTTTGAATTTGGAGGATTTAAAACCTTTGTGTTTTCTGGTAAAAAAATAGTTGTTGTCTTACAGTATAATTCACGTATTACCTAAGCCAAAAAAGAAAAGAAAAAGAAAAAATAGCTATGTGGTAACTCATGATCAAGAGCAATTATTTTCAATCAAAAACCGCATCTGAAAGTTGTAAACCAGCAAAACTTTTTGAGTTTTCATATATTTTTTCCCCCAATTGGCTGATTGATCGTGTAAACTCTTAAAAAATGTCTATGGAAAAAAAAATTTTGAATTTTACTTCCAGAACCAGAGGCAGGCGAGCATTGTTACGCTCTGTTGTGGGCATGTTACAGTCATCAGTCAACAGCTGTTTCTACTATTTGCTGTAGTTTGGTCCCAGAGCAAATTGTTGTGGGTCAAGGTCAAGGCCAACAAACTTAACCTGAAGGTCAGAGGTCAGCAGTTAAAATTTACATTTGAATGTCCTGAGTATACTTCCTCTTGACTCAAGACCACAAGAATGTCCCACAGCTGGAGATAGAAATAAATTAGTTTGTTTGTAGAACTTTTGTTTTGGAGACTGATAGATCCTTATATCTACTCTATGTAGCCAGTGCTAAAAATGGAAATTTCTCCCCAACAATTCAACTAGCCATTGAAATTGTTTCCAAACAATGTTTTCTTCAGTGTAAAATGAATCACTTATCTATTAGATGCAGACTTTTTAATATAGAATTTGAATTATTATTAACTGTTTTTAATACCATATTTTTTCATATTTTAAGCAACATTATCCAGCAGTGGAAGATTTTTTCTGTATCAAGGGCAATTTGCTTAACCTACTGGCCAATTATTTATTTTTTAACAAAATATATATTTATTAAAAGTATTTTTTTATATATATAAAACTACTTTTAATAAATAAACTAGGCCCAAGTAAATCGGTCTTAAGTCGAAACAACTCAAATAAATATACTGAATAATAGAAACTGCTCTTTTGCTTGAACTAATACCAGAACGACGTATTGTATAACACTATAAGTACAGATTCCTTTACATATACATCAGTCACATTTCTTTAAACCGATCCGGCTGCACATTTCTTAGCCGTGGTCTAATAAAAGGTATTTTGTAGGCGTGTGACAACAGGGGCAGCTCACACCTGGGAAGCTGTTTGCTGTGATGTAAAGCACCGAGCTGAATACATTGTACGGCTCAGTGTGCGCTAACAGGCTACCCTCCCTCACCCTCCCGAGACGCTTCCTCCCACTCTCCGTGCAGCCACATTAGGCGGAAAGGCAGCAGGTGAAGCAGACAGTCTCTCCTCCACCGACCAACCAACCATTTCTTACTGTACTTTGGGCTCCCACGCATACAAATAAAACTATCTACAAAGAATAGTCATTTATTCTGACATGTTTCATCTAAATGTATGGAAAATTATACCGGTGTTTCAATGCACATGCCAACACAAGATTACAGATTCAAGTCAGTCTGATCAAGCATTGCTAAGCCCCTTTTTGCTGTCAGCTCTCTGATTATCTTCCATTATGACAAAGACTAATTAAATTTGAGCCAAAAAGCTTCACAGACGTTTCTGAAAAGAATGTATTAAATCAGTTGTGACTCATCAAATGAAAGGCCAAAGAGTCAAGAGCCTGTTCCTCTGGATATTAAGAACGGAGATGGTCAGAGCAAAAGTGTTCAGCAAGATTAATATGACACTGATAGGCCATTACAAAACTGCCATTACATTTCAAGCTCTATCTTTTTAATATTTACTTTTGTGTTGTTTGGGCATATGTGACTTGATATTTCATTATCTGACGTTATTCATTCATTTATCACAACAAATAAAAGTGTAGACAATACTAAAACAAATGCAATATTTACACTGTCATATTTTTTCCCTATAGTGCTGTTTCTTTGTATATATAGGTTTTGTGCCAGATGCCCTTCCTGATGCACCCGGTTCCATTTATTTAGGCTTGGGGCAGGCACTAAGACTCCACTGTTTGTTCAAAAATCAAGACACTTAAATGGTTTAACTATGCTGTTGTTAGCTCAGTTGGCAGCAGATTTGTAGAGCTTATATAGTGTGTTCGCAATAGTGATAAAAATAATAAAATACCAATCTATTTAGTTAAGCAAAGCAATGCATACAGCCCACCAATTTCAACTAAACCATTGTGACTGGACAATGCAGACAAACCTGGGCAGAAGACATCTTGATGACAGAATAGTGTTGGCTGGCAAGACTACAATCCTGTGTATACCTTGACATTGTTTCTCACAGAAGCTGAACCAAAAATGTCAAACTGTGTAGCTTTAGTCTTGATCCTGCTCCTCAGACTGCAGGAGGTGTGTCTGTGAGATGGAGTTTGTATTTTGTGCAAGTGCTGCTGGAGACATGGATCAAAGTCAGTGCGCGATGCAGCAGACAGTGGGTTGTTTGCACCACTCTTTCGTGGCTCAATGACTGCCTGTACTTTTCTCTGCTGCCTGTGTCTGCTGCCCTATGAACCCTCTGGATTTTTCATCAGTGTGTGAGCGCTTTTAAGGTGGTCTGGAGTGAGATGAAGCACTGGAACACAAAAAGGCACATATCGTAGTCAGGAATATTTAGGTTGAAACATTAATTTTTGAGCTTGGGGTGTTGTTGGATAACAGTTGGCTGGAGCATGTCCCAGCAGGCTGCTTTGGGCTTGAGGCGGTTGTAGGATTCTTAGGTTTATAATGTAGGTTTTTAGTATTGAGACATTGCGTGTTTTTTTTTTTCTTTTTTTTTTTCTTCTTTTTTTTCTAATGCTTGGTCAGGTTAGTGTCAGCAACATTGTTAGTACTTTAGTAATCTTTTTTATGCATGACCTGCAACTGATGGAATAGCCATTTTCTACAAAAATCATGAATGCAATTTTCATGACAGCCAATCTCATTGGAGTGAGAGCAATTTCAAATCCTTATTTTTAACCCTTAGTATATTTATTAGTTTCTATTCCACAATGTACTATCAAGCCATCAGACTATTTTCTTTAATATAAGAAAATGCATTCCACATTATAGTCAAAATATTCATAGATGGCTTTCTTGAATAGATGGAGCATGGTTAAGTTAAAAACACAAATTTAGAAGTATGAGTGAAGAAAAACTTAATGGATTGTCTAAATGGTAATGTAATTGATGTTCTTCCCTCTTATCTTTATTTGTGTGCCAGCTTGATATTGACCTGGTTTGTTGAAAACAGGAGATGGCCTTAAGCTTTCCCCTTTCTCTTTGACAGCTCTGAGCACTCGAGCCACTATTGGACAAGTGCAGTGTGATTGTGGCAGAATGGAACGTCTGTGTTTGGGCTGAGAAGCAGACACAAAGAGGAGGAAGTGGGTGTGTCCAATGCTCCAGACACAATGGGCTCCAATAAAACCTTGTCATTGTCGTAAGTGTAGCCGAGTCCGCCTGGTGGGCAAATACAGGTGTGCATAATTGCCTGGACTCTTATGCTACATCTAGGCGTTCTGTTCTCTTGACTCCAAAAGCGTAAATAATTAAGCTAAGAACTGCATAACTGTGAAGCCATATTGGTGTGAAACCTTTAGAGAGCTACAAGTGATAATTGGAAAAGCGGAAAAGTCAAAGGCACATCTGCATCTAAACAGCTTCAGCACGCTAATTAATTATGTGCAACAAGTGGAAATAAAACACCCAGTCTATTTAGAAGTTATGTAGATTTACCATTCAGCATCATTCAGTAACATTTTAATATGTGATTTTTTTTTAAACTTACAGTAATATACATAGCACAACATTTGATTTTTACATATACAACTATTTTCAAAGGTGGTAAGTAAATTAAAACTTAAATGTAACAGGAATAAACAGATGGGTTGATGATTTCTGCATTTCTTAAAACATATATACGCATTTACTTTCATTGTGGATTGTGAGAAAAGTTGTAGCCTATAGTGACTGGACTAAATATATCTATCATTTATTTTGGGGGGAGAATCAAGTTGAATAAAAAGCTAATCACAAATTGGCCTACGCAATCTTCAGAACCAGTTCTCAGCTGTGGCTTAGAAACACCTCAGTATAGTACTAATAGTATAAGTTGTAACCTTACATGATATTGTGATAATAAAATCTTATACAGATTATTTTAAAGATTTGGGTTTAAAATGTTGTTACTTATCAGCATTGAAAATATTTACACAGCATGCTTGTTGCTGCTTTACTGCCTTAAACCCCTATTCAGCAAACTCATTTAAAATATCTCACTAACCACTTAGTCTTTCTCCATTATTTTTGGATCTATGTTATCTCTACAAAGCTATGCATCTATTGTATGACTTTTCTTTCATCTGCCCTCTGCTTCTTTGTAACTCTGAAATTGAACAAGGCTCTAAGTGCACCACATTGATTACTTAATTGGAAGTGATTTTTCAAGCAACAATAAGGATTTCAACATTTGAGAGATGAAAAGAACAAGCTATTTATTTTGGGATTTTTTTACTTTTATTGAAGAGGACAGACATTTTTCATACTGCACAAGAGAAATTATTTTGATTCTAAAACTGCAAAATAACATAAAAAAGGATTAGAGCCACTTCATCTTGTATTCTCCATTAGCTATATTGTATTGCACTGCTGTGTAATACACAGTACTATGCAAATGTTTTAGGAAAGTTGTTTGAATGCAATAAAGTGGCAATGACTTCAAAATGATTAACTATTAGTGATCTGGATTACCATATGGATCCAGAAGAGACAGAAAGATGTGAGCAGCCTCTAACCAATGATGAAGTTACTGTCCTAAATATATCACTTTGTATTTTATATTGGCTAACTAAATACATTACATTTTTTTTAGCAAACAGTCAGTCTTTGGACCTGCCTAAAACATGTGCAGAATATTGTATTAAACAAACTAGACACAGTTTCCATCTTTCAGCACTGTCAGATCAGAGAAGTCCCAGGCACAGTGACTGTGGTGACCCAGGACGCTGGTGTGTGTCCAGGGAGAACTGAACACAGTGAGGCCAGTTGTTTTGTTGTGGTTCAGTCAAAAGCCTCACCTCAGTTCTCTGTATCCACCAGAGCAGAGACAGGAAGCACACAGGCATGTCTTGTATAAATCATGTTGAATATAGTGGTATATGTGCAGCCCTCCGTTGGTTTAAATGTGTTTTTATTGTAATAGTTTATATAGGAGCATGGTTTGTTTTACCTATTGATAAATGATTAAAAGTTGGTAAGGTAATTTTGCCACAGCAACCACCCCACTGCAAAAATACTTTTTATTGGTTAAGGTAATGTTGTACTTAATTTTCGGGCAATTTGTTCTCTGCATTTGACCCTGTTGGGGCAGTAGACAGCTGCAGTAGAGTGCTAGTGACCTATCTACAGATCTTGAGCTAGTATCTGGATCAGGATGTACCTAGCTGGAGGATGTGCATGCTTTGGGTTGATATTGGTATTGTTCTTGGGCAGACTGACAGAGATGTGAGTGTCAAACCACACTCTTCTTAGACACCACCAAGAATACCAAACGCACCAATTACAGCAACATATTTCAGATGGCGGCGAAGGCTGTCATTCATCCAGGTAGAGTTCATTCTAAAGGTTGAAACCGGGCTGGGCAAGGTTTTTAGTGTAGGAAAGATTTCATCTGCCAGTTCCAGCAGACTTCTTCAGTTATGATTTAATTGGTCCGTGAGCTCAAGATTTAGATACCTGGGGGAGTGGTCTAAACATGTTCGGTTGGTTTATTCAGAACTGAAGAAGTCTCAGACAAAAGCTTTTCTACACTAAAAACTTTGTCCAGATGCCCTTTTTCAACCTTCAGAATATTCAAGATGGGTTAAGTTGTTGCCCATTCACTGAATAGCAGTATGAACTTATTGAACAGGAATTGAACCACCAGCCTTGATCTCAAATTTATTATAGATTACCTTTGCTGTGTCCACCATCTTGAAACTAAACCCTGTTTACTGGAGATTATACAAACAGTTCCAAAGCTCTGTTTTGTTATCTGATCCTCAAAATCTCCATAGAACAGAATATGAGTTTCTCTATGATAGATGCCCTGTTGTACTCATTGTGACGTGTGGGACTCAGGATATCAGAAGATTACTGAGTGCTTGGGGCCTATGCTTCTCTGCAGTGGTGTTCTGTGGCATGTGCCTGTGGGCGGGTCTGTCTCCTCTTCACCACCTGGACACCAGCTCGTGCCAGAGTCGGCCATATTGTCAGGTTGGAGAGTGTGAACATGAGCGGGGTGTGACTTCAAGCTCTTGAAATAGAACATTATGTCAACAGGAGGGAAAGATTTATGGAAAGTATAGAGCAGATTCATCCAAGAAAGCTTTGATACATTATAAGAAGTATAGATCTTTGTGGTGTTGCTATAGTCCAAAAAGTACAATACACTGAGTTGGCTATGGGTGTATGTCCATTTTTTTTACCCCAAAAGCAACTTTTATTAGATTCACATTTTTACTTATTACTTTCTTCTTACTCAATTTTGAAACATGATTTGGCTGTTTTTAGATCAAAGCTTTCTGGTTTGAATATTTTAGCAGTCTCCACATCACATTATGGCTGACTTCACTGGTACACAACTCCAACAAGAAGCAGCCTGCCTTTATTCAAACAGCCATTACCCCATTCACTGTTATTTACAATATTCATGAGCTATAATTAGTTGTCACACATGATGTTCACGTGTCTCTGCCTTATCAATGCACGCCACATTTCAGGATCTGCCCCAAATGCATTAGCCTCCATCTACTCTATTTTTCATAAAAGAGATTCAATTTTTAGGCCCAGCCATTTCTGCACTAAATGTAATGAATGCTTTCTTATTACTAATTCAAGTTCCCCTCTCGTCTCGGGCATCCTGGAATATTTTGAAATTAAATAGAAAGATAGATTTTGCTTTGAGAATTTAGTACTTCCAGTTTGGTGGTGATTTAATGTTAGTCTAAGGGGAGTTTGTGAGAGTTGCTACACTTTGGGCTGGAGTCACTGCACTGTTAAGTGTTTGACTTCACCCTAATTAACAATTTTAGGACACCAATTACCTTAAAATACAAAAATAATTTGTTTACTGAGTTACTTGCAAGGTTTGTGTAGGATTGTGTCAAACAATTGCCACAAAGTAAAGTAAGAAATGCTTGCCTGTGTGTTTTTCTATCACTAAGCAAGTCCTAAAACGTTATGTGTGTTAACTTAATAAATTTGTTGTATTGCTATCAGAGTTTCAAGTATTTTTGGCCCTGCCCCAGAGCTTGAGAAAAGGTGCTATTTTCTCCCATTTTATTTTCTTGTAAAATCCCTCTCTGATTCTTTTAAGATGAATGCTAGGGGCCAGGGCTTGTTATTGCTGGTGAAACTGGCGAAATATTCAAAATGGGATTGTCAGACTTAAATTTGCGTAGGGAACTGACAATGGGAGGTTTGAACTGTTGTTTTTCTAACTAATATATGGAAATAAACCCCTACATGACTCCCAAACATCAATACAAAGAGACTTGATGCAGCAAAAAGCCATTCATTTGAAAGCTGAAAAATGTGCTTCTGTGGTTTCACATAGAGGATTTAATTATCTGTTTTTGGGGGGAATCGGGTACCACACTGGGACAGCAAATGGATATGAAGGGCTGAATATTTGAGAGTGGTTTAAATGGGACAAAATGTAAAAAAACAGACAAAAAATATTGTCACTTCTTGGCTAAAATATCTTATCAATCTGGTATAATACAGCAGGTTTGCACAACAGAGGTATTTTCTATGATACATGTGCTCATTCTACACTGTAGAAACTTTTTAGCAGTTTTTAAGAACTACGCTGTTTAGGGTATGCAGATAGTAGGAAAGGGGAATGGGGTTTTAGAACCTTTTAAGCTCATACTTCAGAGCTGGAGCTTTTGCCTTTAGAATACATTTTTAGTATCCAAATAAATATGCTAGTCACAATATTTGACTTTTGAAGACAATTACAGAATGTTCCTAAAATGCAGTAGAACCTATTACCTGGTTCTACTTTAATAGCATTCTTTCATGACATGCTGTAGTATTACTGTGGCATCAATATTTTTCACACATTTATTCTAAAAGTCAAAGATCTCTAAACTTTTGCAACTATTTTATACATTTACAATCCCAGAGATAATATTTGGATAGATTTTGCATTCGGTATTGCTATTGTTGGCATTTGTTTCCATTCTGAGAGTCTGTCACTTGAAGCCTGTGCTGCTGCTGCTGCTGCTGAGTAAAAGGCATCTTTGTTCCTGTAGCGCTGTAGTGGCCCAGTCAGTGAGTGTGGTCTTTGGGGGATATGCGGGTGTTTTTGGTTCTTGTGGTGAAGGTCAGTGGGTTAAGCCGACCAGGGTCCTCAGAGATGGCCTCCGTTGAATGGGATGGTAATGCCCTGAACCATGATTCATCGCACCTGGTGGGTTTGTTTTGGTGATGTCACCCCTCCATGGGCTGTCAGGGCTGTCAGAGCAGGGCTGAAGAGGAGCAGTAGCACAGAGAAGTGAGAGGGTACAGACTACAGCGAGTGAGTGACATGTGCCATATTGTTGACAGGGCACAGTGGAAGAAGTGGATGTCAGCTGTTGTCAAAATGTCTGTGGAGCTATAGGGCACTGGCAGACTGGTTATTACAACTGGAGAGAGGATTATGGGATGGTTTAAGGTTGTAGGAAGGAAGTAGGGAATAGGATTGGCAATTACTAACCAAGAGGTGTAATTATAGACGCTTTGTATCTGTGAACATTTTAAAAAGTGTACCGAAAATTAAATGGACATAATGCATGGAAAAATTACAGAAATGTGTAAATAGTAGGTTTTATTGGACAAGTATAAATATGTAAATGTGCGTTCCATTAAAACAAAATGCCATATAAGGGTACCTTCTCTTATGTTATTCTTGCATGTCGATGGTATGTTGTTATTTGCAAAAAGCAGTTTATTTATACTTTGCGTTATTTGACAGCTAACACAAATTTCCTCATAGAAATGTAATATTGTCCATTTTATTTGCAGGCACTTTTTTAGATGTTCACAAATACAAAAGGGTCTATTGGATAAAAATGCTTATTACTATGGATTGCATTCTCTCAAAGAAAAATATAGTCTCCTTGAGTCTGTACTAACTGACTCAATAATTGTTGAGATAGACTAGACTAGAGAAAGAAAATAAGAGATTGAGTGCAGGATCATATGGGATGTATTGCAAGTCCTTATTTAAGCACAGCATAGAATAGCATAATATGGCCTACTCTTCAAACTCAATCTAATATGGATGCATTATGGATATTATTATGGCTATTTATAATATTCAATAGACATGTATTCCAGCCACAAGTAATACACAACCAAGCATCAGTTTTTTGTCCAGAAAACAGTCCCAACACATACAATGAGAGAAAGTCTCCAATGCTGCGTGAAAATTAAACAAAGGAGTCTGGTAGCATGCCGAAGCAGCAGCCAAAGAGAGACACACTGGCAAATTCATTAGTGTTATGAAGCAATGTTTAGCCTTAGGAGCCAGAGGAGAATGGCTAAGAGCTGTCTGGACTGTATTGATAGTTACAGCTCATCTCTGGTCTCCCTGAGCAGCCCTCTTCAATTAACCTAGTGCCTCTGTACTGGGAGACCAGCAGCAGGGGAGCCTCTATCCATAAACCAGTGATTAAAACATTAAGCAGCCAATAGAGACATGGAATACACGGGATGAGAAGCAATGTCTTTTTAGTGTTAGCATAAGAAGGAAGCAGTGAGTAGGCTCGAATAATCATTAACTACAGTACACACTATACTAGACTCTATCCAGAAGTTCAGTAGCATAGTTTTAACTTCAGCTGGTTCAGATTTTGTAAAAAATAAAAATAATGTCAGATTAATCAATAGCAAAATTATCATTAATAACATGCCTAAACCAAGACTAAAGACAAGACAACATTTTCTCATTCAAAAACACACTATTTAACAAATCAAAGTTGAATGTTGAAACTGTTTGAATTGTAATTGTCCAATTGTGTTGTGCCCTTGTTTAGTGCCCTCTTAAAGGCTTAATTATTTGTTTTTCATTAGTTCTTGTTTTCTTTGCTAATTAACATTGATGTATTTGTTTAGAAACTGCTGATTGAGGTTTGTAGTAAATAAAAGCTGCCATGATGAAATCAGTAAAATGAACATCTCTCTTTTCTTCATTGTCATATCAACAGCAGAAACATCTCAGGATACTGCACAGATTTTCAACAATAGATTAACTTTTGGACAATCATTATATCATTTTTCCTTCTAGCAGCAATTTATGCAAAGGCTAATCACAAAAAAAACACTCTTACTATGGCTTGGTTAAGCACAGTTTTCAAGTTCTTGGTCGATAAAACATGCAAGATTTATTTTTAAAACCTTAAAACTGAAAGAGGATATCAGCAAATTAAAATTGTGTCATCGGAAACACTTTGGCCTCATTCATAACTCCTCATTAAATGTTTTATTTCCATTAAAAAGCAATAGTATATGCACCAAGGAGCTAACACTGGTATTAACTCAAAGCTATATTTTCTCGACTGAATTTCTGACTGCGCCTCAGGGCTGTGCTTTTTTTAAACACCCATCGCTACACTTTTAATTAAAGCCAAAAGAAGAGGCAAAAAAACTAAAATGATATATCCTCAGGACAGCTTTACCCCGAAAATGAAATGTCGAAGTCTGCATTTGAATGTGTAGGCTTACAGGATACAGCCATAGACAATGTCATAGCTTACCACAGTAATACATACACAGACAACAATTCACTCCCACTCAGTCACTATTGGCAGTTAATGCTGACCAATTCTTGCATGTTTTGAGAAGATGGGTTGAAGTCTGAGGAGAGAACAGTAACATATGGAGGACACAGAAACCACTTAAAGAAATCACACAAGTTCTTTGTTGAAAAGCAGGAGTGCTAATCATGCCTCTGTGCCACTATGCAATTTTTGATCGATTCTCTGACTGAGTTACAACCAGGGCTTGACATTGACACTAGCCAATGTTCAAATGTCCAACCAATTAGAACGTACAATCATAAATCATGCTCATGAATTTATAATAACAGATAAAAGATCAAACAACATTTAACTTACATCACAACCATTTCAAACCCAAATTTTGTCATATACAGTACATATAGTAGGTACTACAAATCAACAAATACAAGTCACAGTGTCCAGTGAACAGAAAAGTTGATGTTAAGCTCTGGTTGCAACAGCAGACACACCTTATATACTGTTGTCACAAATAGTGGAGCAGAAAACCAAAATTTATTCCAAAAGCCTCACCAGTGGCTGCAGTTACTAGTTGCCCTACACCTCTACGGACCACTGACCCAGTTTTGTGTTGACACATTGGCTGCCTCTCAGAACTGGTCCCACTCACAGTTTGTCTTGGGAAAACACTTTGTACCGTCCAGATCAAAGCCTGGCCTATTGAGCTTTTGTGCACGACTTTGGCCAACGCTAGAAAAACAAACCAACCAAAAAGATGCTTTAGATGGATTAATATCTAATAGAGGCTGACTTTCTACAGCTGGACGTACGGGCCGTCGTCCTGGTCGGGCAGCGGCTTCAGACGAGAGGAGGGCATTGGTGAGAAGAGGGGTTAGTGCCACACACAAAGTCCACTGGCAAAGAGCTCATGTCCAGAGTCTGAGCCAAGAGACAGATCTGAAAGAGAGGCTGTAGTGGCCCCCAGCAGGCAGCAGTGTGCTAGTGGAGCACAGCAATGGTTGGATAATGAAGCATAAACAGAAAGGCTGCGTAAAGTGTGAAAAGAGGCCAATAGAGCAGAAGCAAGTGCACCAACTTTGAGAGATAGTGATGGATTGTGATGGGATTTTGGTTCTGCATTTTTCATCTTCTACAAGTCTTTTTGACATTAATTCACAAAAAAAAATGCTTTTTATGCTCTTGTCATGTTGCTTTTTGTGCATTACTTTGGCCAATGCTAGGAACACCAAAAGTATTATTTTTACACCAATTTAGTCTTCCATTTAGGGCTATTGAAATTTCATTTTGAGACAAGAATCTATATCCACTCCAAACTATATACTAATTTTTTTCAAATCAAAAGCTGACCAACACATTTTTGTA
>JAVQKG010014897.1:0-12728 GCA_036025885.1 Hypseleotris bucephala
ATTGTAGTTAATTAATGGCATAACTTTGGTTATTGGTCCTTCTCCACATCTTGTCATTTTAGTTAATTGTAGAAACAGGAAGTAAACACCACTTTTGGCCTTTTTGCCAAATGAAAACATTATGTTATACTGCCAAAGTGAAATGTGAGTAAATAATGTGTGGATTGTCATTATAATATGCAAAGCGGTGCCTTCTGGTAATATATTGAATAGGTGAATGGTGTACTGTGAAATTTCTGTTGACTATGAAGATTTAAAAAACACTGCTCTATATACTGGTGCACACTTGTCAATAGTGTCCGTGGAGAAAAGTGCTGTACTAGGTCCGATACGCTATGTTGGCCATGGAGAAGTTGTTAGAATGTTGTGGACATTTCCTACAATCATAAGCATAAAATCATAACCTTGTTTACCACATCTATATGGGGTTAAATGACTCTAAAGCCTAGAAATACACTAACTACTTTTCAGGCTGAGATTGCCTTTTGTGCTTGTGTGTGTGTAATGCAGCAGTATATTTTGATTTTTGTTGCATTCATTTCAAGGCCGTATTTTCAGCAAAATCTGAGTGCTATAAAGCAATTTCCAATACATTAGAGAAATGATAAATTGAAGTTGCCGGGCTGAGCTCTTGGGTCAGATCCCCTGTGGGTCATTTTGTGAAAGTTTAGTGAATGATTAGAGGGATTATAGAGCGTGGCTGATTTGGGAAATGGCACACAGGCTTTGATTGATGTGCGGCTGACTTGTGGGCTGCCAGTGGAAGTACAGAGCCATCCCTTACTTGAAGTTTGGACTGGAGTGTTTCCCGCTCTCTGATTGGCTTAACTTTGTCTTGTCTTTCACGGTGCAAGAAGGAGGGATGACCTGTGTTGGCAAGGTGCAATGTTTTCACTCTCCATTGCTCTCACTGGTAGGCAGCTCTCCACATAGTGCTTCTGGTGAGCCTTTTCACAAATAAGCCTGACACTATTGGAATACAGTGCTATTCATCTTGGCTAATTGAGTCGGACAACACGTTAATCACACTTGTGCTGACTATCAATCATTCAGGAAGGCTGGGAAACTTGGGGGATGGAGGCAACGACACATGATGCATGTTCCTGTCGCAATTTTAATTTGAATATATTGTTTGCATGTGTGCGGCCTGTGGATAAAACTATGTTGGTCTGTGATTGTTTTTATATTTACAAAATGCTATTAAAAGCTCAACATACTGTATTTTTCTATTGTTGCATGTTTACAGGTGAGTCATCAGTGTATATTAGGCATCTTGTTTTTAAAATAAATATTTTTTCTGGGTCGTGACTGTTATTTTGGAAGATCTTATCCACTTTGCCTTTTATTTTTCCTGATTTAATTAATTTAAAGTTTAAGTTCTATCTAGTTTGATGTTATTATTTTGCCATATTTCTCAGGTAAACTTCTTTACCCGTTTGGTAACTGACCCATTCTTCCAATGCTGCAGGGGCATTCTGTCAGCAACAGTGGGCATTTGCTGAGCAGCATGGACCCCTCTCCTGATCATAAACCAGCATGTTTTGATGTTTATGGAGGTGATGTGATCAAATACACAGTAAACATGCACCCCTCACACAGAAAGACCAGGTATTAACCCTGTGGACTTCTTGCTATGGTGTTGTTGTGGAACTACTTTGCCAACATGCCTCAGTGTGAATATATGTTCTATAGCCTTCTAATTTTTTAAACGGCTTTGTTGAAAACAATATGTAACACTGTTTATGTCTAAGTGCAGTCAAGCTGTAATGGCCTGGTCATTCACACTGTGCTTAAACAATATGTACAGCAAATGTCCCCTTGTTATTCATGTCTAACCCCATAGTTGTACGCCACACAATAAAGACAAAAATGAAAACATGTAAAAGAAACACAATGTTCCCATACTGTATCACTTCGGTAATTCTGTAAATATTGCGAAACGTATTCCTGTAAAAAGATAAGACGAAAGAAAACGGCCATCATCATTTGACTGAACTAGGCACCATACACAATATAATTAGATTTTCAATTGTTTATAGCAGTAAAATCTTGATGTTCCTATTAGACTTAATGTTTTAACATTTAGCTCTGAACGATTTTACCATTATGTCCAGGAAACAGGGGGGAAGCACTGGCTAGAAACCAGGCCGCCCAATTTTACTGCCTACATTTAAAACCATCAGGACATGCATTTAGTGAAATCAAGCAGAGGAAGAATGCCATGTCATCACACTCAATGGGCCAGCAAGTGACTGTTTGATTCTTACGCTTTACCCTTAAAAAGATAATGCAAAATGTAATGGTTAGTTTAGGATGATTAGATTTTTTGGTATGTGCATTATGGATATCGAACAATAGCAAAAGTAGGATTAGCCAGCTCACACTAATACAGTTTCCTTCCAGTAAGGGTGAATAAAGTTTAATTTACAAAGCGAATCTAAATCACTGGTTGGGTTTAATTTGTCAGTGGATATAGCATTTACCCCTGAACTATGAAGTCCTAAAGTTTAGGTCTGAGTAATAAGCATGCTATACAAGTCAGGGCTAATATCTTAAGCACTTCAAATTCTTCTTTGATGTCTGGGCTCCAATCAGGTCAAAAACTAGCTGCATATAAACTAAGAAAGAGGCTACCATGCATACAAATGATGCAATGTAAAATAGTCTGAAATAATAATGGTTTCAATGACGGGGAGAAAGGAGGCAAAGCTGCTATAAAGCGACATATGATGAGTCGGATGTCACTTATTTTCCATTGAGCCTTTTAAGAGGGCTTGGTGTCAGCCTTATGTGGAATAGAATAGTAATTTGGCACATATTGCATCACCACTCCAAGCCCACCTCCTGCTGGATAATAGGCTGGACTCCTGGATTTCTCTCCTTGGTGGGTTGGCGGGTCAGGTGACTGTTATGACACCACAATGGGATGTGCAGGCTCGGTCCATCCATCAAAACTAAAGTGGCCGTTAGAGCGTGCGAGACAGCGTAATATTTGACTAATTAAGATTGCTGGGTGCTTTGCTGTGATTCACTATGGTTAAAAGAGGTTAGTTGAAGAAGTGTAGGTGACATTGACTGTCCTTTACTGTTGTGGGCTCTCCTTAATAGCTTTGTGGAGGTGGGCCCTTCTAACTGTATGACCCACAGATAGCATGGTGAGTGGATACAATGTTTGTAATGGATCTACTGGGCTTCGATCTTCTTTCCATTCCACTCTGACATTCAACCTTTTATTTACTGGTCACTCTTAAAGCAGCCATTACCATTAAGATAATAGTTGTGAGTCAAGTATACACCATTTTTCAAGACACCAAGGCATATACTAGCAGGGCTTTACATTAGCACTAGCCAGCTAGCCAAATGCAGCTATATTTAAATTGTGGCTAGTAAGACATTCACTATCACTAGCTGCGTTGTCCGGTTAGATTTTAGATCATTTATAAATCATACGCTCAAAAAAGGGATTTTTTTCATTGAAACATTCAAACAACATTTAAGACATACAACTGCAAAATCATTATTTTTCCTATACATACAATTGTAAGTGTGACTATTGAAAAAAATCAATTGACAAGTAACTTTTGAAAAATACTAGCCATAGTGGCCAATAACTTTATGGTTGTTGTTAAAAGCTAATTACAACAAAACATTCTTTTGCATCAGAGAATGAGCAAAGTACTTTTTAAAATTTGCAATTGTAACTTGGTGAGTAGGTGGTTCCACATTTGGGGAACTAACAAAGATTGTCTTGGGATTAAACTCAAATCCTCCTGCCTCCTCAAAACCCCAAACAGACTCCAGGATGTTGATATCAGGGTAACTGCCAACATCTTTCCAAATATATTACACTGAAAACTGTTTAACAAGGCATTGTGGCTCAAAAATATAATTTGGGTGGCCTGTATTTTTCTAGTCCCACATTAGTCCAGCAAAAGAGCACTTTCAACATTGTACCTTTAAAAGTTCTCATGCTAAGATCATATATTGTTACATTTTGACGACTGGATTTGGTCTTGCTTGCTGTGCCTCACCAGTGTCTGAATCACTATTGACTTTCCGGTGCCAGAGTCGGGCTGATGTTCCACTTCAAATGTCCGTAATTGATCCAAATTTAGCGGTGGCTGTCAGGGTTGTTGGTTTTTATATCCCCGACCCCTGTGTTTATGTCATAGTGCTGTCTATGTCCCTCAGTGGTGACTAAGCGCTTTCTAATGCTTCTAGGGGCTCCCTTGGAAAAACTCCGAATGCGATCACCCATTGAAAGCACTAATCCAGCTTGGCCCGGCTAAGCGTGGCTGTTTTTTTTTGGGGGGGGATCTCCAGTTCACACTCCCTTCTATTTTTTGTGTTCAAATCTGGTGGCTTAGTCTTCACCTCTCAGGCCACACTCACATGTCAGATAATGTCGATCTCTGGATGGCTTTGGAGTCATCTGGGCCGGCCTGCTGTAAAACCTCAATAGTGAAAGCACATAATAAAGGATTTACATTGTATTGATGGCGTTTTAAAGGGGGAATGAAAACTGATATTTTTTTTAAGTGACAGATTTCCCGCTGTTTTATTTCGACCTGGGGGATCTGGATGTCGAATGTCAAGCAGTGCATGTCAGACTCCTGCTGATGGCTCATAGCTGGCAGTGGGACATGGCCTTTTAAATGTTTAATTATTGAAGGGATTGAAATGACGGCCTGCTGCAAATGTTCAACGTTAGCGCTCATTACTGTGGCAGATCGAAGTCATAATTACTGAAAACAATACCGTATATTATTATTGTTTTATTTAATTTCCATAATTGTGTAAATTGGGTACAGTGGGACTATTTATTGTATATCTATAATTGACAATACAATCCAATACTTTTTCACATTTGCAGAAATTATCCATTTTCTTCTTTCCTTGCTCTAGGTATTGTAGCTATGAAGTAAAATATGTCCAAGGCTAATTGCATTGTGTAGTGGAGAGAAATAAAAATGCATAGGTTTGAGAGAAACGCTCCAGGCTTTCTGCATTATATTCCCCCGTTTTTCCCTCTAAAAGCGTATTTGTAAAATTACTTCACATATATAAGCACAGTGTACCCTTACAAAAGCAATTAATTGTGCTTTTTGGCAAGGGCAATGCAGTGTGGAATTAACATAGAGGTGCAATACAAAAAAGAAATATCTAGATTAGTAAAAATAACTTCCATTCAGAATATATGTATATGTCTTGATATTAAGTAACTATTTCTGAGTTTAGACTTATTTACTTATAGGCCTACTATATTACATTTGACTTGTTTCAGTGTAGTTCTGACTGGTTTCAACATTGTTTCAACATTTTTTTTTTATTTCAAGCAAAATTGTGCAAAACAGTGGAATGAAATGTCTTCCTATTTCATGTGCAATTTTCTTATTCTACTGGCAGAGTAACTTTGAGATGTTGGCGGATATTTTGCACCGCTGTGAAGAACTCAAATCAAGATAATATTCTGAATTGAACTAATTTTAACAAGATATCCTTTTTTGTTTTAAATGAGCTAATTTTCTAGTTTCTCTAAAGCAAGAGGAACATCTTTTGCTACTTTGCAGAATAAATCACTCAAATCAAGATTAATATCCTTGTTGCAGTGTAAAAGAGTTTAAGATTTGAGATTCTCTTGTGGTGACCAAGCCAGATAGGATCAGGAACGAGTACATCAGAGGGACTGTTCATGTTAGATGCTTGGGAGAAGATGTCGGAGAGGACAGACTGAGATTGTACATGCTGAGAAGAAGGCATAGAGGAAGACCAAAGAGCATATTTAGAGATATAGTGAAAAGGGTAAGTCAGTGTGAGAGAACAAAAGAGGATAGTGTTAGATGGAGACAGATCATTTGCTGTGGTGAAGAAAACAAAGAAACGAAGAACCACTCTTTGTAAAGTTTAGAAATGTTTGTGCAGTGGATCTGTAGTTTTTGTAAGACTGAGACCACTACCCCCAGTGCATGTTCAAAGTCAGTTAAAATCCTCTTTTGTACTCTATTCTGGTGTTTCATTTGAAATTCAACAAATCACCTTCACAATTTACGTGTTCCTAATTGCATTTAGGAGCCGTGTTATTGGATGACTAGCTATTTGTGTTAACAGACACAGGTGTACCGAGTAAAGTGACCTGTGGCAAGATAACATAAAGCAAAAAATGGCCCAATATTACTCATGTCCATTAAAAGACGTAATAATTATAAAAACTGTAGCAATGGTTCTGCACTGGCATCAAAAGCTAATTAGGATAAGCCAGGAATGGAATGCTTCCCTGATGTAATTGCAAGACCTTTGATTTACCTCTAATTATTCTGTCTTTGTAATTGGAATTATATATAACCAGCAAGCTCCTGCTCCCTTCCTAGATCAGGAAAACAGGAATATGTGACGGAAAGAGAAAATGAAATAACTACAGAAGGAATGGTGAACATAGGTATTAATGCTAGTTTTAGTTTAGCGATCTCACAACTGATAAAGTGAAAAGGCCCAGTTTATTTATTTAAAAAAAAAAATCTGGAAGCTGTTGTTAAGGTTAAGTGTCATTTAAGTGTCTTTTTCCCACTGCAGCTAAAACAAAACCACGTTGACAAAAATAGAGGATTAGAAAGTGGACAAGATAAAAAAAATACAGGGATTTATGACACCACTCGGAGCTGGCATCCCCACTTGACCTGCTCACTGAACAAATACAAGGCACTTTCTAATCATACTATTAGCTTCGGGAATACAGTTGGTAAACCCTTGCCGCTAAGCCATTTCTGTCATTCCAAAAGTTGACGGAAGTGCACCTTTTTCTTCTTTTCGGCTCTTTTCAATTACTAAAATCCCAATGGTGAAAGGGTATTTTGGGATAATACTGTCTGGAATGTGACAGTCTGCCAGGGTTTTTCATTGTTGTGGAACACTTACAGTATAATGAGAAATGACAGAAATATTCTTCTTTGAACGCTGTTACAAATCCAAGCCATTACTGACAAAGCCTGCTCAGATTAACCCATGAAAAAGTCATCTCAATCTGCTTTACGCTCTAGTAACCAGAGGTGCTGCTATAGTATCTTGTGGTCCTTGGCACATATTCACAAGGGGGCCTCCAACCTGCATTCATCATCCTTGTATACAATAGAACGCACACTAACATAAGACAGTATCAATTACCACCGATACACTCAATATTTTTCTAATATTTCTAGTCTTCAAGGGCACTTCTATCCTGGGGCCCCAGCATTTGCCTGCTTTGCCTTTTGAGAAGCAGCCCCTATGCCAGTACCACATATAAATACGTTTCTTGAAATGCCACTACATAATGCAACAAGTTATTCTGTGTCCTAAATCTATTATTGACAACTTATTATATATGTATAAATGTTGGTTTCTTCTCACTTGTTGCAGTCTATTGCAATTTCATGGTCTAAAATAAATATGGTTAACAAAGTCCTACATACTGTACATTAAAATTACCATCCAAACATACAGCACACTTCTTATTACTGTGGGGTACAAAGCTTATTCATTTTGGAAATAGGATTATTTCTGTAATATATTTTAGACTAATGTTTGGCCATGGAACTGTAATAATATCACAGAATTAAGCATTTTTCCCAACAAACTATGAGAAAATGAATGCCTGAAGGTCAGCTAGTTTTTGTTAGCCTGGAAATAACATATTCAAGATAACAAAGAACGTCTATACAATCTTGATCCTCTTGAATATGGACAGTATATTACAGCAGTATGTGCCTTCAAGGTTGGATAACACTATCAGCATGGGTATTAGAATTACTTGATTTGCAACTGAAAAAAAAACAATGTATGTACTCAGAAATTCTAGACCTTGGTGAAAATAATTCCAGTAATGCATTGTATTTTGAATTTAATTAACTTGCCCACAGCCACAATCTCACAGCGTGTAACACCATGTGATTCAGAAGAGGGTATGCATCATAAGAGATAAAAAAATTACTAATGAGCTATACTTATTATGAGCTAAATAAAATAATTTGAATATGAAAACCCAGCAACAAACATTTAAGTTAGGATTTGTGCTATGAACATGAATTGCCACATAGCTGATTAGCCACCATCGATCTTATAATCTGGATTTTTTGGACTTCTGAAACCAAATGTGGGCAGGCACTATGGCTTGTGTGACATTTTGTTCATTATTATTTTATTGCTCTGGACGTGACTGTATGTCACTTATTACGTACAATTCAATATTGAGAGGTTTTGTTATGAGATGATTTCCCATGACCTGTAGTGGCAAATTGCATTACTCATGGTGCATTTCTTGATGTTTTTGCTCCCATCTGCTGAAGGGCATTGGGCAAATGAAGCCAGCGTGAGATGAAAGAACATGCTGACAGATAAATTTGTCTGCTGGTTGATTCAACATGTGTATGGATTACATGGTCGCCTGCCTGTGCCTGTATGTGTATGCAGTCATAAAGGCGCCTCATCAGAATGCAAGTGTCATTCAAACTTTGAATGTCACCAATGGGAACATAAAACTAGTCAGAGGTGAGGGCTTTTCGCAGATTACTCAGAAAAATAGCATAGCATTTAATAGCATTAAATTATGGCGGTGCATGCATGTGTGAAGGAATTTGGAGGTGAGCTATTTTTGAGGTGTTCCAATAGCCTTAGGTTTAAATTATTATTTTTTTTTTAAATGAGGAGAGCAAAAAGTGCCTCACATTTGCACCCTGACTCATCTACTATTCCACACTGAGCAGCATACACCTCAGATTTTAATCATTGCAATGACATAATAATGAAAACCTTTTGTAGGGCTTTTTACAGTAGTGAACATGTTTTACAATTGAGTCTATTATTCATTCACTCAACTGTCACACACTGATGGTGGTAAATTACCTGCCACAAATGGCCTGGGGCATGTGAATGCACTTTTGACCTCCGATCACCCCCCAAAGATACAAACATTGATGCATATGCAAGGTGCGTGAAATGCCCTGCCCAAGGACACAACAGCAGTATGGTTCAGGTGTGAATTGAATCGCCAACCATGGATAACCTGGACTATATTGGACCTAATCACACCATAGTCATTTATGATTATATTTTTTTAAACCTCCAGAGCTAAAAATAAGCCAGAATCATGAGTCTCTTCTCTCTGCAGACTCATTTCTTGATCAGGCAGGTGCGACTGGTAGGTGTCCTTTTTACATGGCGAGCTGAGCATTGATTGGAGGAAAAGATGGGAGCAGCTCGTGTGTTGCTAATGGCCGACTGATGTGTCTAATCGGGGACTGGGTGACCTTTAAAGGAGACACCTTAGCTCCTCTCTCTCCACACAGCACTCTTCACACACCAAACTGTCAGGCACCATTTATCCAGGATTTAACGTGTGATTACTAAGCCATATGCTATTTTGTTCTTGTGGAAATTGACAGGTATTATGGTGCTCCATTATTTGGGCGTTACAGACTCAAAAGGCAAAGATTTTAACTATTTGAAAAGGCAGTGTTCCATAAAGATACTGCACGACCAGATGCAGCAATGTTTAGTTTACGGGTAAATACTAGACTTTTTTCTGTTTCATCAGATTTGATCATCATTGGTGAATGGCCTAGTTCTGTTTAAGACCAATTAGGTTATGTGTGTAAATTTTGATGATGGTACATTCATAGTTTTGCAACCTTTGTTTTATACATTTATCTATATATTTTCCATTGGGAGCATACATCAAAACAGTGTTCCAGTCTCCAGATATAGTGGGATGAAAAGCTATGATGAAAGTTACAATAACAATTTGTAGAACAATGTTGCAAAATCAATTTTAATCTTTTTTTATCAGTCTTTAAGAGATTATGACTCGAGCCGCAGTTTGCATGTCATCTAAAATTTCTCTGCACTAATGTAATTCTGTGATGAGATCAGCCTCTAATTGGGTTTAAATGAAATCACCACCTCTCATTCTACTGTGCTGGGGTCTCCCCTCCAGCTCATAGAGTCTTCATAATAAACCAGCCCTACACCAGAGCCACTAATGAAACTTTGAATGACTTTTATATCTTGACTCTTTCACCATTCAGAATCCAGTTTCTTCAACCATTTTGACAAAAGGGTCGCACTGATCTATTGAGTGTGCTTAGAGCAAATAGTGGATCTTCAAGTGCTCATCTAAATATCATAACATCAATCCCCTTTAATTAACTCAACTGTGAGTTACACACATTTTTATATTAATGTAGGGCTTTGCAATTAAAGCAGAGCTTTTCACAAAGATGAGATTTTCAAACATTAAAAACTGAATATCAAGTTCCATTTTTTAGAGGTCTGCGTGATATAGAAGTCAAATCAAAGTATATTATTTCATTCCTACAAAGTTTAACCCTACCTATCTTTGGCCCTATTACATTGTATGCGCATTAGAATTTAATTAATTTTAGGTCAGTGCAAGGGTAACACAATCAAACATCTATTGAATACTCAAATATTAATTATTTTTGTACAACAGTAAAGAATAAAAACATATATACTGTACTTAAATATATATATTATGTAACAGTGCTATAAACAACACCGTGTTTTCACCGTGTGCAGATCCAGCAGAGTTGCTTTAAAAAGTGTTCTTTGGCTTCTGTTTGGACTGTGATGTGTGTTCCCTGACCCACAGCTGACTCCTGTCTTCTGACAGCCTCATGTGTCAGACCAGGAACAAAGTTTGTCCTTTCTCTTTTTCCCAAAGCGGAGTGTGGCTCAGCATTCAGCTCTTGATGTGTAAACTCACTCTTTTTGTATGTTCTGTTCCAACTTTGAATTAAGCCTGACTCAGTTTTGTTTTTTGAAGGGACTGGGTTTTAGTGATCCATTTTTCCTCCCACACAATCCCTCTGCTCTTTGTGCTTCTTTTCTTACCAAGGCACACATATGCAAATGTTCATAAGCCCATGCCTGGCCTCTGTCCCTGCTTTCTTTGCCTGGATGGCCGTGTAATTGAGTTTTGGGGATGCAGCCTGGCACTTGGGCCTTGTGTGCAGGCTTCCCTCATTACAGAAGCCTAATTGGGATTAGCGCAGCATTTTGTTTTGGCATTATAACAATGCCTATGGTCACTGCCAATGTCTGCATTTGTCTCATCTAAAAAATGTTATAAAAGGAACATTTCTGCATTTGTACTGTATGTTGTGCTGAGTATCGGCGTACAAGCCATATGGGGCTTTTGAAGCAGGCAGCATGGTTGTCTTGTTGTACATACTGTTTGCACTTAATGCCTGTATATTTGTGTAACCGAACAAAAATATGGTTGGTTTAAAAGTTTAGTCTCAACAGCTTTCCTGCACACTTCTATCAGCTTTTTCCATCTAACTCTATAGCCTATGCTACATCTTAGCTCAAGCTCATTTCTAAAGAGGTCTTTAACATTGTGCGCCCTTCTAACGCTAGCTTTGGATACTGGCTTTTCCTTTGAGGTTGTCTACACTTTACTACATTATGGCTCTTACAGTGTTATAATATACAGCCTTAAATGTGGATATTCTTACAGCACCACAGCAAATGGCCATAGTTTCTTCTAAAAACAATATGCTGCTCAAAGCTGATAATGCCAATACCAATGGAGATACACTGTAAAAGGTCATATGCCAAATTAGTGAATAAGTCTAATTTAATTTGATAATTTGTTTTAAAATAACAATGTACACTTTTAAGTTATAGCATAGGACAGAGATCTTTAGTGAGTTGTAATTATGTAAAACTTGAAGGCAAAAACTGAACTTACAAACATTTTGTCATTAACTCAGAAATGTGTCATTTAAAACTCACATCATCTTAAATCAAATTTTAAAATGGAGTATAATTTAACAGTTGTGGCATTATGGCAGATAATAAAAGCTCTTTATCTGTCTGTGTCCACTTGAAGGTCAAATAAAATAAATAAAACAAACAAGTTCACGGTAGTTCCCAAGACACAAATGGCTTCCTGTTCCTATATTGATCCTCCATCAGATGTTACACTCCATTGCACTGTGACAGATCTGGCAGTAAAACCTACACATGGACACCCTACCTGTCAGATTAATGAGAGCCCTGTCACTGGGCACTCACGGCACTTGACCCGGGTGACTTCTGCTGTCTTCAGATGAACACATAATCAGTAGTTCACAGTATTTAATTGGCTTTACCACACATAAATGTACCAGGTTAAAATAACTGATATAATTTCTACTCACTTTTAAATGGGTTGAAATAATTACACACCTGTTAAGAGAAAGTGGCAATATGTTTCAGGGTGAGCAAAAGATCCAACGATGCACAAAAAAGTTGCATTTGCACATACAGTAAATGAACCTATAGATGGCAATGTCATACTCATTGACTTTAAAGGCAATATTTAGACAAAATAAAGTACAATTGAGCCTAGTGCATTTAAAAAGCTAGATCATTTTACTGTTTTGATTTATGTAAATTCTTTTTCAATCAATGATCAATGTTTGGGAAGTCTTCATCAGCCAATTTTTATAACTCTATAGCCTGGCTCCAATAAAAGGAATGGGATGATCTTTATATAATTGTGTGATATTATTGTTGGACTTAATTGATATATCCATACATCCATTTTCTTCCGCTTATCCGGGGCTGGGTCGCGGAGGCAGCAGTCTAAGCAGGGACGCCCAGACTTCCCTCTCCCCAGACACTTCCTCCAGCTCTTCCGGGGGAACCCAGAGGCGTTCCCAGGCCAGCCGAGAGACATGGTCCCTCCAGCG
>JAVQKG010014962.1:0-10739 GCA_036025885.1 Hypseleotris bucephala
TCAAAACTGCCCAAAAGATCACTGGCTGTCCCCTCCTCTCTCTGACAGAATTACACCACTCTCGCTGCCTCAAAAAAGCTCAGAGTATCGTCAGGGACACTTCTCATCCTGGATACTCACTGTTTGAACTGTTGCCATCAGGCAGGCGATATAGAGCTCTGAAAACCAGGACTAGCCGATTTAAGAACAGTTTTAATCCAACTGTGGTTATAATACTGAATGCTGCTAACCCATAATAATACATGTATGTACAGAATTCTGCATGTGTGTGTGTGTGCGTGCTGGAGCATTGATGCACTGACTAGATGGCACTTTTTGAATTTCGTTGTATTTGTTGCAATGACAAATAAAGTTTATTCTATTCTCTTCTATTATGAATCCAACATTATGTATTAGCTATACTTCTATAGCTATACTAGCTATATGTTATGAAAGCTAAGGTGGGTTTCACAAGCTAACCCTTAACACCCTCCCATAACAGTCTCTGTGTTTCCGCATGCCTCCAGTCCCATTTATGACTCTCTTTAAAATTCAGACCCCTGCTAGAGGCGCAATTACATGTAAATCCAATATTGCTATAAATACATGACGGGCCATTGGAAGAGCCAGAGTGCATTCAAAGGCAGTAAACGGCCAATACCACTATAGCCCGTCTCCTCTCCCTCCCCTGTCTTCTTCACCAATCAACCAAGGCTTCCATGGTCTGTAGGATTCCAAAAAATGTTTTAAAAAAAAGTTTCATTATTCATTAAATCATTAGCCCCACCCCTGGCCTCTACAGCAACATCAAATCAGAGTTGGCGGGATACTTTGACCAATAGTAGTTTTACTTTAGTCCCTCCCCTGGCCTCTACAGTCCTAATTTACATCAAAGAAAAGTGTCATAGTAAATTTTAAGCCCTTTTTATGTTTTATTTCTTTGCAATTACCGTGTCTATCAAGAGGAAACAAAAACTGGCATGCAATTTGAAGTGCTCTCAGTTGGTGGTAATTAACTAATTGTGATTCAAAGGGTATTTACAACCAGTTCAGTACTTTTTGAGCTAAATGGCTAACAGAATGTTTCGAATCACTCCCAAAATCGAATCAATTGTCCCTTGTGTCATTTTTGGTCTTCTCTGAAAATTCCTTCCAAATTGGTTGAGTAGTTTTTGATTAAAGTCGCTTAAAGACACAGCAAAACATTGTGTAGCCTATACAATATTTCTATCCTCAGCTCTATAAGTGTATTTTTCATATGGTCTTATGGTCTCCTCTGGTCTCCTGTTGTCATTAGCTTGGACAAATCTGCTGGTAATAATAATAATAATAATGCATCAATTTTAAATAGCGCTTTTCACAACTAATAATGCATCAATTTTATATAGCGCTTTTCACAATTACTCAAAGACGCTTTACATTTTTTTTGCATTATTCATTCACTCCACAGACACACTCGGTGGTGGTAAGCTACTTGTGTAGCCACAGCTGCGGCGTGGCTGCCAGTTTGCGCCTACGGCCTCTCCACCACCAATCACACAACCACATTCATTCGTAGGCAATGCAGGTTAAGTGTCTTGCCCAGGGACACAACGACAATATGCGCCCGGTCGGGGATTAGAACCGGCTACCCTCTGGTTGCAGAGCGAACACCTTACCCACTGCGCTACTGCCTGCGGTACTAGTGATGCTGTAAGCACTCGGCCCACCGGTTTCTCAGACGCTATAGTTTTCTACTCACTGTGCTTGGGAGATCTATAATCCCACTGACATAATGGCGTCCACTCCAATCAATAGCCAAATGGCACGGCGAATCGATAGCTACAATACGGTACAATAACGTGAAGAGGTACAAGTGGAAAGGCAGCCTACACCTGGAGAGAGTCAAAGTACAGCAAATTAATATTACTTAAAGATTTATTTTTCCTTGTAGTTTGGCAAAGATTAATATTTAGTTATTACTACAGCAAAGCAGAAGTCATCTGAGTGGTGGAGGAGAGGAATAAGGAAAGGGGAGTGTATCATTCAAACTCTCTCTTTTTTTTTGGACACATCACTTTTACAGTCACAAAATCAGGTAGTGCAGCTTTAGGTAGTAGAGTGTGTAGTGCTTTAGTGGTGGTGGGTTTGATTCTATGGCCTGCCCATCTAGTATCTCGCTTGGTGGAGTCTGCATGTCCTTCTTGTGTTACTGAGGGTTTTCTTCATGCTTGCTTCTTCCGTACAAAGCAATATATGTTTTAGGAGAATTAAAAACTCTTAAATTGCTTCCAGGAAATGAATGTGGCGAATAGGTGTCTGTGTATGTCTCTGTGTCAGCACTGCGACTAGGTGTAAGTTGCCTGAAGCCTATAGTAACTGAGATAGTCTCACCCACAACCCATATGAGTGCCATCCCTATACTCACAACGCCGGGACAGGCACTGTAGGCTCTGTATATGGGCGGCCAAATAAACAACAAATATACTACATCTTTTCAAAATGACTTTTCCATCTGGAATAAAATTCTATATATCCTCACATTTTGACTTTTTACAGGTAACACACAAAAGTTGTTAGAAGCCAAAAAGTTCACTCAAAGGAGATAATTGAAACTTAACATAATTCCAGTAGAAGTCATAAGTATTGTGAATTGAAAGTGGTTTAGTCCGAAAGTTACTCAAGCAAAAGTCAATGCATGCTAACCCTGGAGAGGTCTTGGAAAACATAACCCCTTAATTATGGATCAAAAATACCAACCTTGTTAACTAGCATGTATTATGGATTGCTGCATGATCTACTATGCAAATGTAAGCAAAGCAGTCGGGGGAAAATTGGCACCACTTCGCTAATAACCTTACATACAAATACACACACACACAGAATATATGCACACAGAAGCATAATTGTCACAGCGAGATATACAGCCATGCGCTTGTAAACAGAATGTGTACAATGAAGCAAAGAATACGCTATGCTAGTCTTTTGTTTTGACGAAATTATAATCCAGCCTTAAGACTCTACTGCTGCAGAATTGGGCATGCAAAAGATTTGGATAGTCAAAATGAGACACAAAATTCAATGGGGGGTAATCAATGTTGCACGTGTGTTACAATAGCGTACATTTTAAAAGGGACTATGTCTAAGAAAGATGCATCAAAAGGCTCATTAAAGAAAGGGTGCTGAGTTGAATGCAAATTGGATCTAGCTTGCCAAGCATCGTACATACAAGAATTACTGTCTTTGCCTGGCGACTAACAGGCTTACAACATCTATATAAAAACACAATAAACCGAAGAAGGTCATTGCAGTTTAGTTTATGGAGCTAGAAATGCTTTAGCTAAAAGGTCTAGCGTTTAGCATTGTTGTCATCAAGTTAGCTTTAACCTGATTTAGTCCCGGTTTAGTTCAAGATTATTCTAGGCTCATAATAATAATAATAGCTTAGATTTATAATGCCCTTTTAATCATTCACACTACAAACACAAACTGGTGGTGACAGAAGCGTGGCTGCCATTGTGTGCCTACGGCCTCTCCTACCACCACCAAACATCAATCACACAGCCACATTAATTCCTAGGCAATTAGGGTTAGGTGTCTTGCCCAGGGACACGACGACAGTATACGCTCAGATGGGGACTCGAACCAGTGACCCTCAGGCTGCAAAGTGCTTACCCAGTGCCACTGCCGCCCCAGGTTAAAGGTAATTTAGGCCCATTTTGGTTTCAGGCACAAGTTTGAGAACCATTTAGTTTGATATTTTTCCCAGTACCTGTGAAAGCTTTGACTGTCAATTATATGGGCTAGTTATACCAACATATTATGAAAAATGAAAGTTATTCGGACTTTTATAACCCTCAAAATCCCAACTAAACAACAATCTTCTCCCCTGAAGATTGAGTGAGTGTTCAAATATAAACAGAAGCTGAATTTTGACTGCCATAAAATATTTAGTTTCATAATGTTTTGGGCCGTGGCTGGGAACTAAGCTCAGAAAGCAGAAATGCACTTCAGCCAATGTCTATAAGCTCGGGGTTATTTCACAAGCGTCAAAATAGCGTTGGATGAAAGATATATATAAGAACTGATGTATGATTAAACTTAGCTTTTAAAAAAAATCACTGGCACCTTAAATGGCACTTCCTCTGTCGAAGCGCAATTTAGCAAACAGCTGAGCATCTCATAAAGGCGAGTTGCTAGAGCTGCGCTAGGCATGAATAAATCAAGGGCTAGCACAGTGAGGCTAAAGCTAGTGGAGAGAACAAATGTGATGACAAAACATGAAGCAGGTGGGCTATAGCTTTCTTCAACCTTTTTAAACCATTTTGGCAGATAGAAAGGATTAGCATAGACCACCAAACATCACTGTATAGAGTGCAACACGGCCCAGCCCCCTCTGAAACAGGAAGTAAAAATTCCATTCAATTAAGCCAAGAAAATGTTTAAAAGATTGATGAAGGCTAATCACCTACTGTATGTGGTAACTCAAAACTTCAGCGCAAATATTTTCAATCTAAAAACTTGTAAACAGAAAAAGTTTTTAATGTAGTTCAGTCAGTTTTCATATTCAAATGATTTATTTTATCTGAAAATATTTACGACAGTAACGTGAGTTAGCATATACTGTAGCTGATTAGTCTTCATCGATCTCATATACTTTTAAATATGGATGTATTCAAAAAGTCTAAGGGAAAATGAATGGGATTTTTACTTCCTGTATCAGAGGGGGAGGGCACTGTCTAGGACCTTTTTAGAAGACAACATTCAAACCAGTTAGTACAAGGCAGCAGTCTGTATCATTTTTACAGATCCCCCTCATCTCTGTTTTGACTGTGGGTACCAACAGCTCAGTTTATTCGCTTAACTCACAAAACACTTCACGGTAGCGTACTGTATCTTCATAGTCCAATCTGCAGAAAAGTTGCGAAGATAAACTAAGGCGTCCCAACATTAGAACACCATGTCACTTATCACAATAATACATAGAGTTCAGAAACTCAATGTTAGTCCAAAATATGTCCTAACTAGTTTTTAAGTGCACGAAAATTCAAGCAAAAGCAAGTCTATACCAAAGCAAAAGTTTTAAAAAAAATCCTGCCCTTGTACCACCAATTGAAGCTTTCCCACATTTTAAGTCATTTGATTTAAGGCCCTAAACATTCATCTTATCTCTTGTTTTGCTTATTTTTTGGTGATAGATTTTGTATTAAACCCATTTCCAATAGTGTGTACAACATCACCTCCCTTATGTTTCCAGACACATGCCTATTTGTCTACATGGTCACATGATTTTAGTGTGACTGCATCATACTTTAAACTGAGCGTTGCATTGTGGGTACATGGTGGTGAAATATTGGAGTCATAGCAGCCCTCTAGGCTAGTTATCAGCGATATACACAACTGATGAAAAATCTATCAGCTCATATGGAGGGGTCTGGAGTCCTGTGTCTTCTCTCACAAACCAGGCCTGAGGACAGTTTCAACTACTCAACCAAATCCCTTATTCATCAATGCACTGTGTATATGCATCTGTGGGTGCACAGGCGGAAGATGGTAATGTGGGGGCTCAGGGCAGGGTGATAGAATGGGCCCCAAAGAAAAGAAGCAAATTTAGATTTTTTTGTATTTTATTTTATCACATTTTTATTTTATCACATTTTATTTGATCACATTTTTATTTTATTTTGTCAAAAAAAGTTTAAAGTTTTTTATTTTAGGGTGAAAAAGGTAGAGAATGGAAAATGCGATATTATAGTGTATAATGAAAGTATGTAATTCAAACCATTTGCAGGTTATATTGAATTTTAGGAACATTCTGTAATTGCAGTCAAAATCCCTAACTTTTTGTGAGTAGTTTGTTGCAGTTTTCTTTTATTAAGTCTCCCATACAATTTTACATAATTGCACTTACCTAAAAGACAGAACAAATGCATAATTAAACAACTTTTTTTGTATATCTTTGAGCTCACTCTATTTTGTGTTTTTTGTGACACACATAACTAGACAACTGACCTAAGACTTTGGCACACTATTTCTTCTAAGTGAGATCTATTTACCAAACTTTGCAAGGCAAAGGAAGCTTCATTCACCCCACAACATCCCATTTCGCCATCGCTACCTCAGTAGTTATTGCCATGCTCCACTGCCTGATGCCCGTATGTGTGTGTGCATGTTGTGAATTTACACAGTCTACACAATTTACTGTATCTCATAGTGTTTGCACAGCATAGTGAGATGGGAGCAATGCAGTGTGAAGGCAAACAGAAAAACAGATCCGTTATTTCTCTGTGTCAACCTCATATCTAATTCATAAGCTTTATTGTTGCTCTGGTAGACGGACCACTGCTTGCTGCTAGATTTGGTTTTCCCAAAATCTTGGAAGAGTGTTGCAACTTGTGACAGATACTACTTACTGTATGTTATGTTTACAGTGTGATAGTTTGAGTAGATCGAGATAGCATTTTGCCAGACCAGTGATACTATATATATTTTCTTTGGACACTCCAGCAATGAAAGTATAGGCCAATGTGTATATCAAAATAGCCTATGTGAGTAAATGGATTATTTGGGCCAGCAGCAGCTCAAAAAGTACAGTAGACTAAAGCTTAACGGATTGAACTCAATCATGTACTGCCATTGGGCCCTTGGGCAAAACACTACTTCAGTGCATATTTTTGAATTATGTTAGGGTCATTGTTGTAAAGTGTGGTCACATGACTCTCAGTGGCTACAACAGCAGATTATCACCAGTGTAAATAAGTGTAAGTGTAATGGACTATGTATTTTGTCTGTTTTTGTTTTTGCACTGCAATTACCTGGCCATTGTCCACCTCAAGTAGTAAGATTAGGCTCCACCCACCACTGAACCCTAACAGAAAAAAAAGCTAAATAGGACTTGTAGAGTGCAGACCTCCACCAAGGCATCTGGTCCAGATCATGATTCAGATCACTCCCAAAATCTAATCCATTGTTTCTTGTGTCATTCTTGACTTTCCTTGAAAGTCTGTTCAGTAGTTTTTAAAGTAAAGTTGCTTAAGACAAATGCTATAAAAAACATTACCTTCTTGGCACAGGTAATGGAAGAAGAAGCTACATTTCACAATAACATAGCAGTTGTCTCTTCATATGATAATGTCCACAAAACCAGCCCAGCCCACTGTACTGGCCAAAAGATTTACAGTGTCCAGTGGCTATTTTAACATGGGTCTATAGTATTGGCAGGGTGCACTGAGAGGACAGGGTGATGCGTTGTCAATAACATCAATAATGGCTGACATGGCACTGGGGTCTAAGAGCAGTCCTACTTTTGACTTAGCTCAGCAGAAACTAGTTTGAAATGGTGCTTCTCAATCTATGGATACATCGAAAAATATTTGTTTTTCCAAATATGCTTAAACTAAAATGATGCTAAATCAGGACTAGGCATGGGACGATATTAAAATTTGGTCTCTTGATTATTATAGCCATAATAATTGTTATTAACAATAACATCACGATAATTTAAATAGTATGAATACAACTTTAAAAAGTCACTAAAATGAAGGTTTAGAATTTCAATTGTGGATTTTGTTGTGGGTTGACGCTAATATCATTTGAACTTTATAGGTTACTTACTTAATACAATAAATTATCTCTTCACAGTAAGGTCTGAAGTGCATTTAGGTGTAAATAAATGATGATTATTGCAATGAACGATTATCACTATGTTAAAAAATGGCCAGTTAATTGTCAGTGTTTTTATTGTGACAAACAATATTTGCCTATTCGTTATTGCCCCATCCCTAATCAGGACTAACCCAGGTCTACACCAGTACTCAACCAGGTTAATAGATTGGCAATCCTTTTAAATAGCTTCTTTTGGAATTATAAATAAAAAATGTGTCCATCTTACTCCAGTATTTTAGCTATTATTGATTGCTCATTTTTAACAATATTTTGCTCCACATTTCTTCAAAGTGACAACACATTTCAATGGAGACAGATGAAGCAGCCCCACTAAAAGCCTTTTAAGGGCAAGTGGCAACGCACCATATTATCCCAGCGCGGATGTTTTTCTTTATAATCATTTATATAGGAACATAAAAAGGCTTTTCTAGTGGCATCTTTCTAAAGGCAGGGAGATGAGGCAGACATGTTTGTTTTTTTGCCACACGCCTCATTTACATTTTTCACATTTTACAGAAGCCTGCTCTGGGAAACAAGCTGTTGCCGACGTAACCTTGTCATACTAAATGGTGCGGTCCATCAGCAACAGTACAGGCAATAATGTACAGGAGTGCCAGCTATACAGTACAAGCAGTGTGTCTGTGTGTACATATATTAGGCCATAATGGAGTGAACAGGCCATCATGTTTTTGTCTGCTTTCATGCCTTCAACTTATTGTGTCTCTCATCATTTTTAAATGCATGCATTTTACATGCATTTTTATTTACTGAGCGATAATAAAAGCTTTGATTGAACAGATGAAAACGGTAAATAAAAGTTATGAGAAACATTATGAGACAAATATTTTTAAGCCTATTATGTGCTGCTGATGGTCAAAATAGGGACAGCTGGGACAAGACTTGTAAAAAACTGGGACAAATCAGTGTCCCATCAGATATTTGTTGGGACATGGGACAAAGATATTAAAACTGGGAGTGTCCCGGTTAAATCGGAACATCTGGTCAGCTTATTGAAGTTACTTTGATCAGTTATTAGTAAGTGTGATATGTAAGCATAAGAATTTGTCAAATAAGTTTTTTCATACCAGTTTTGGTCACCTCTAGACCAACGTTGCACATTTTACAACTTTTGCGTAAAATGTGCAATGTTGACAAGAAAAAACTGTAAATTAGAAAACACATGGAAAGCGCAGACCCCCGCTAAGGCAGCTATTTTCAATTATCATGGATCCAGACAATGATTCAGAATTGTCCCTGTGTAATTCCTTACCTTCCCTGAAATACAGTCCCAAAATCTAATCAATTCTTGTTAGTATCATTCCTGACCTTCCCTGAAATGTTCTGTAGTTTTTGAGTAAAGTCGCTTACAGACAGACAGACAAATGCTACTGAAAACATTACCGCCTTGGCAGAGGTAATAAATACTGGTGGAGCTGAGAGAAAATGTTCACTTCCTTAAACTATCAATATAGGCTGCCATTTTATTACTCAATTGGCGCACCTCATTGCTGTTTCCTTGTCTCCTTACAGCCTCCTCGCAGCCTCGATTCCTCCACTTATTATTATTGCCAGCATAGTGTATTTTACAGACATACTATCGATGTACATGGTTCCTGTGTATGGTAAGTGTATAGTCTAAATTTACATGAATCCAGAAATATCTACAGAAGGTGGCTTGTCAAATATGGCAGCTAGGTTGAACGTGTGGTCTATGTATAAATATCTATGCTATGAGTGAAGGAATCAAGGCTGCGAATATCAGCAAATCTAAAGAAGAAAATGTCAGAGCACTGGAGATACACTATTGATCAGTAATTGGCTAAATAGGATAATAACTGCAAAACTGGAAAGAATCTTGAATGTAGTCAATTAGATTTAGTGATTAAATGGTCACTCAAAACCAACCCTTTCTTACCATTAAAAAAATTTAAATGGGATACAGTACATCAATGATACATGTTGACGTATGAGAATAGATAGCAAGGCCTTTTTTCAAACCATTTTAAACCCTAAGTTGGCTATAGAAAAATGAAAAGGTGTATAAAATATGAGGTGGTTTTGAAACAAAATGCATAATTGCTCAGCTGTGAAACAACCAACTGAATAAGCTGTGCAAAATATAAATTTACATAAATATCAAAAGCGAATCATAATTTGGAAGTTACGCAATTGAGATATTCGATTCAAGATGTGTTTTTTTTTACTTTTGACATTTCGTCTTTTGACAAGTTGTGCATAAATATAATTTCAACAAGATCACAAATACATATGTCCCACACAAAAGACAAAAAACAATATAGGCAAACCAAATACAAAAAATATCAAAGAGAACACAAAACATTAAAGTACTGATACAAACAACATTTTAAATTATTATAACACTAAAATGCTACAAAAACACTTTTCCATTCACCCTGTATAAGTCTATATCCAGTTTAGTACATCTTTGACTGCTTCTCTACCGTCCGAAGCACTCTTTTAATGAAACAGCAACTCAGTGAATTGCATTTAAAATATGTACATTTGGGTTTGGCAGAGTTTGCAGTAGTATATGTGTGTGTGTATGTGTGAGTGTGTGTGTGTGTATATTCTCATAGTGTCGGGGGTCCTGGGGTTAGCCTCCAGCTGATACTGTCTGGCTGCTGCTACACTGGTTAAAAGGCAAGACGAATGTAGACCATCTCCAAAGAAGAGCTGATCCCAAATCAACCCGTCACAGCAGCCGCTTTACAGTACAGCAGGGGTCCGGGTTTGATCATGTTTCTGTGTGTGGAGATACTTTCAATGGAAATCTGTTGGCCATTTTATTAGGTAGGCTTGCTTTAATGCTCCAAGCATAAAGACAAGGAAAGTTTATTTGTATAGCACAATTCATACACAAGGCAATTCAAGGTGCTTTACAGAAAAAAGACAAGGTAAAGAACAAGGTACAAGGGTTTAAATAAGATATAACATCCAGTGAGGAGCAGTTCTTTGGGCAAAAATGTAGCATGTTTTTCTTATCTTTTTTTTATTGTTTACAACTGCTGACTGATTAGCCAAGCCAAGCCAAGCCATTTTATTTGTATAGCACTTTTAAAAAACAACAGAATTGCACCAAAGTGCTTTACAGATAT